>JANSTX010054478.1:0-10969 GCA_027564355.1 Penthetria funebris | reverse complement strand
TTAATGTATTGAATTTATTTTCACAGAATTTATTTAAATTACTTTCCAGTTGCACTAAATTTTATTGTTAAGTGCATATTTAGTGATTCGGCAAAAGATAAAATAGCACGTAATTCACGTAAACTAAATGTTATTGATGTATTATTTTTAATACCATACTCTTCAAATTCATCTGGTCTGAAACGATTTAAATAACTCTAAATATTATATGTTATTGTGTAAGATATAATTAGATTATTATACTTTAATGTTAATTGTGATCTCATGAAACGTCTATCAATATGTGATCCATCAATATAATTTTTTATTGTTAAATCCTTATCTGTAACTTCAAATGTTAATTCTTCAACTTTTGTTTGAAAATTATTTACAATATCTACTAACAATTTATGTGATGCAGTTAAACTAAAAGTAAATGAAAAAAAGAAAGTGTATTACACTTAAAAAGTTCTATAGTAGAACGTACAATCAATCTCTTCAAATTGTTAATTTATTGTTATATGTGGTTTATATGAAATTCAGTGAGTTGTAAAATTACTTCTATACGAAATTACGAACGAAAATGTTTACTCACTTATTAGGTACTATATCTGCTATACAAACAGGTTTCAGTGTTTCATATTCCAATATTGAAACATAATGTGTCTTCATTGTTTCCAATTTACATTTTAATTTTATAATTAATTTTGAAGTTGCTGCATTTAGGCTTATCTTACATATTTCCACCTAAATTATATAAATGTTTTATTATTGAATTATGAAAAACGAAAAACGAAATGCTTTTTGCAATAAATATTAATATCGAATAAATATAAATATTATTGTGTTATTTGGAAATGAAAGTAACTTATATTAAAATAAGATAAACTTTGGAATTTGAAAAATATTATTAGCATCAATCGAAAACAATGTATGTTTAGTATTTCAGTACATTAATTAACAATTTCACAGAGATATTCATAAAGTAAAACCATCCTTACTACAGTCTATTCAATCATCATAGGAGAATAGAGGTATCTGAATGTATTCCCGATCTTATATATCATTTGATAGATTATTATACATATAAATTCACTGCAAATATTGATGCTATTAAAACTTACCTGTTTCATATTTTTAAATGCACCAAGAAATGATTTTATTGATACTTTACATTTATTTTGAAATTCACCATTATCTGTTGTCATAACATAGTCAGTGAAGAACGTTGAATAAAATAAAATTCTTGCATATGCTGACGAATTAACATTTACCGTACCAATTGAAAATCCATCAGGAAGTGCTTCTAAATATAAATCGGTACCAATCCGAGAAAATGAATGAACTGATCTTGCCAAAACTTTTAAAAAATGAATTATAATTTTATTATTTTAATAAAATCATTTAACAATAAATTATTATACATACTTCCAGCATTTTGACCAGGTAAAATACATTTCATTGTTTAAATATTATAAATAAATTGATTTTAATTTAATTTATTATACATAAATAATTACAATATCTATAAATAATAATATTTTGTTGCACAATGTTATTGTAAATAAAAATGTATTTACATTATTTCATTTACTTATAAGATATTTAAGTGAAGTGACACTAACAATGAGAAAGAATAAGGTTATGCACAATTATGTATGCGCTCAATAAAATTAATTAGTGTTGCGTTCAAATGAAATAATTATTTAATGTTGAGGTTTGAATTGGATAAAGACATTAAGATTGCAGTTTGAACATTAGTAACATTAATTAAATGTTTACTTTTTGATTAGTCAAATTAGTTATAACTGCATCACAAGTTAATAATCTGCACTTCAGTCTTCAGAGTGATTGAAAATTAGAAATTAACATATATTAATAATAATACCCACAGTACAATTAGATAGTCAGCAAATATATAAAATAGTGTCAAATGCTACTTACTGTTTAGTCACATTATGTACACACTTTAATGCAAATGGTCATATTAATACGTAACTTTTAAATATGGTAAAGGTTTGCACTACTGATTCACATTTAATTTATATTATATTTCCAATTCACAGAATTTTCTCCTATGTAATGGTACTCACAACAATCCTATATCCGAATGATTAACACTAATTTCTTGCCATTTAAAGGACATGAAAATATGTTAACATATACTTAGTAATTTTCTAGATTGACTACATACTCTTCAACTTTTCATCTTCTTCCCTGTACCTTATTTAGAGTCGACCCACAAGCTTATGTCGCATCACTGAAAAAAACCTATAACCAAGTTTGTTTATCTGTGATCTCAGTTCCCTATAGAATGGCATATGTACGCCATACAACTGCTGATAGAGTTTTTGGCAAACATTATGCTCTACAGTTTGTTTATAAGCTTGTCAAACTACGTCATAATAATGATATTGTTTTGTATTTGACCGAAAATATGCGTATTAAATATAATGATTAAAAGTGTGATAACTCAATCTTACAGCAACTACTAAAAAATCACCATTCATTAAGCATTTATTACTAGAAATAATTTGAAAATTTGTTCCTCCTGTAGTCATGTTGGTTCCTGTTCCAACTGATTAATTACGTACACATTGTCCAGATTTTGAACACATTTAGTTGAATTCAATTCTATTAATTCTTTTATCGGGGAGTAGTCACTATCAGAAATCTTGGGACAACGATATAAGAATCTTTGGACATCTTTTGCATACTTAAGAAATACTTTGCAATGTTTGGGATAAAATTTTGATGATTATCCCATCGTCTATAACGTATAATAAACAGGTGTTTCGGATTGTTGTTGTCTCTCGCAGAATTTTTGTTTTATGTAATGCTTACAAAGTATTGGACCATAGAATAAATATTTCTGGTTACAGAAATACTGTTCAAATTGTATCCGACGCAGAATGGCAATGAATTATAAACTACAAAATAAATTCTTAAAATCAATATAATATGCTCATATTTATAAAATCTGTTATGCTCCTTTTCCTGCCTTTCTAATAGCTAATAATATACATTAAAATTAATTTATCATCATCAAGATGTCTTGCCAAACATTTCCATATTGTGACTATATGTTTTAAAACTGTTTGGTATGCCAAAATATGCCAACTACGTATTTCAATATTTTATATGGGACAGGTTTATAAACAGCTGTCATAAAAACAAGTATATTAACTTCTCAATGTGTAACTGACCTTATTTAGAATACATATACGAATAAAAGCTTTCAAGTTTTCACATTGTATAAGCGTGATATTTTAACTATTTGACCTATAAATTTCAAATCTACTGTATGTTGTAGAATATGGAAAGGTCTAGGATCTGTAGTGGAATCAACAGGCTGTTATAATATAATGTGTATTATGTATTTAGTTTTTTTATTAAATTAATTTAAACAATTTTGCCAATGAAATTATTTATGTTTACATATACAATGCGGAATGGATTTTAATTTAGGATAAATACCACAATTTGAAATTATAACATTTTCTGTACACTGGCCATTTTTTAATCCACAACTTTCAATTTTTTTCAGTACATTAAAACCTTTTATCACTCTTCCAAAAATCTAAAATTAAGAAAAATACAGGCAACTACATTAGGCACCGCTTTTGATAAACTGACGAACAGCCAGACCGCGATTAATAGCTACGCAATGCCTTCAATGGAAGACTTGATATTATAATTCGTATCATTAAAATTTTACTATAAATAAATAATTTACGACATTGTAGCATCTTTATTTGATAATCACATAATGTGACCTGAAGAATGACCATATTATCAACAAAGTTGAAAAATTATGCGTGTCACTCTTTTTTTAACATACTCTCATATAAGTATGCAAATTATTTTTGTATATTACACTAACATGTTCTGCATTTTAGGAATCGTTAGTGATAATCTTCGTCAGTTCGTTGTATTTTAAAAAGTGATATATTAATTAGAATTCACGGTACATTATTAAAATAATAAAAAATAAAATTCTAAAAAAATTTCCTCAACAATACTCACCACACGTTTACCATTAATAACCTCTAATGGCTTAAACGTTATTAAGAATTTTGAGTTGATCATACCATTTACGGGAATCATAGCTAATGCTCCTAAAATACAATTTATTATTTATACATTTTAATTTAATCATTTGCATTAATTATACTGGAAAATACATACAAACTAGAGATTGGAGGTATTATAGTTGTTTGTTAATTTGATATTTAAACATCTCAACAGTAAACTAGGTAGCTGTGGATTTACACACCAAACTACCAACATATTCAAATTTTTAACCAATTTACTACATGCTTCATTAGCGAATAGTGCAGTTTTTCGGTTGAATGGCGATGATAACAAAAAATTCAGAACATTAGCCGTACAAAAAAAATCATTTATATTGAGACTTTAAATGAATAATTGCAACTCTATACAATTGGCAGCTGGTAACTATTAAGGTTAAGGGTACTTTTGGATAATCTAGAATTCTTCAAAAATTCAAGTAGTATTCTCCCTTTGTGACTCTATATTACGGATTTCTTTCTATATGTTTAATATACCAATTATTGGAAGAGTGATAATGATGTCAAGTTTAATCTTAAGAATAGGAGTATCTATTTTTGGTATATTTCTAGTTTCAATGCAATTCTACTTACAAGATGATATAATTGAAATTATATGAATAGGTTGAAATAATTATCAATCCGCCACAGTGTATTTGAATACTTACGAAAATCTGTTAGAATTAATGTAAGAATTACCAGTAAAATTAGCTTTCACATGAAAATTTTCCTCGACAAAATCGTGTCCATTAGCACCTTTGCCACCAGTACCATTTCCATTTATTATATCTCCAGTTTCCAAATACAAATCAGGAAATATTCTATAAAAATTATTTAACTGAATTTCAAAAATCTACATAATAAAAATGATCGAACTAACCGATGTAATGGACACTCAAAATAATTACTATATATTTTATGTTTCCCCTTCAATGTTGCTTTACATTGTTTCTTATAATTACTGATGAGTGTCATGAAATTTTTAATGGTTTCCGGAACAATGTCCGAATAGAGGACTATTTGCAATCGACCAAATTTTATATGATTTTTAATCGAAATATCTAGAAATACTCTTTGAAAGATACACATAAATTGAAATTTCTGATTAGAATAACAAAATATTTATTTAGTTTTAATCTACTTTGGTCGATATTGATCCATACAACTTATATCCTCGTCTACTAATTGTGGCAGAATTAAAGGATATTTTGATTTATTTTTAATTTCAATTAAGTTTGATTTCCAACATTTCTCAAGATAAGTATTATTGATAGTTGATTCCTATGCATTCCATATATAAACTGATTAATTAATCACGAATAAATATATATTAATTATGATTAATAGAAGTGCATTTACCCTATTGATAATCCTTTTAAATATGTTGACATTTTCCCTCTCAATTCTATTATTTTTTAATAATATTTTGTCAATATTTGTCTTACGCAAACCCGCATTTGGATTGTAATTCGCGACAATACCCTTTTACGTAAATTATTTATTTAAAATAATTTAAATATTTAAACAAACGAAAGAAAAAATAGAAATGCTTACAGTTGAACGATCAATGATATTCAGTCTTTTCAAAAGATTTTGATTTTCATAATGTATTTGCTTAAAACGATGATAATCTTGCATAGTTTTTCTAGATCGCAATATATTGTCAACATATAAAATCGGTGGTTTATTATCAATTATAGCGGTTGCATTTTGTATCTGAAATATACGAATTTAATTGAATAATTATGGATGTGAAGTTACATCTTCCATTATTATATTCTCACCAGCAAGTTTTTTAATCATACTAATTAATCTTTATCTCATTTTACATATAGCAAATACGCTGTCTACAGTTAACGGTTTATATATCAATTAAAAGATCAAATTTAAAAATAATATTAATCTATTCAAGACGGCATGCCAGAGTAATCTCCATTGGTTTCATTTTTAAAACATTCGCATCCTTAAGTCAAAGTGCAAACTAGAACTTCAACATTGAGTTGAAGTTCTAGTTTGTACTATGACTTAAAGATGTCTTGATAGTTATGTTATTAAGGATGTCTTGATGGTTATGTCTCTCCTTATTCAGTGGTGAACAAAATACATTTCTGTTCAACACCTGAATGCACATAAAAATATATCACCACGACTACGTTGCAAAATTATGCACTGTTAGTTACGATTAAGACTGTACAGTAGCCATTACAACTCAATACTACTAAGGTAAAAAGTAACTAATATAGGGTTACCTAATATTATATAAGTTGTTTAAGCTATATCTTTAGCTCCGCGTAATAGCTTAAGGTACTAGGGTACCGCTTTCAATAAACTATATATTTTCATTTGTATTGACTAACGTCTAATATATGATGTTTCTATGCCTAATTTTTTTGAATCATCATCGTCTTTTTGCAGCTTTAGGTATATAGGTAAAAATGTGGGTGTCAATTTACTTTGTTATTGTCTTCATAATAATCTATTGCATATTCTTAGACAGATTAATACTTCTACAAACAGTGATCGAAACAATAATTGATTTACTTACGTTTGACAAATGTTTTATGTAGTCTGCATCTATTCTATTTGTATTATATTTTCTAGTTGTTTTTATAATCTCACATTTCATACATCTGCAAGCATCACCTTTACCAGATGGAATTAGACACTCACAATCGTATTTATTGGATATACTGCTTTTTAGTTTATTTGCCTCAATCCAACACCATTCGCATTTTAATTTGGATGGATCCATTTTTAAAATAATAAATAAAAATAATTAATTTCTCATAACCCCAAGAGAAAAGCAACGAAAATAATTGAATTTTTGTCAAAATTTTATAAAAACTACTACGCTTTATTAAAATGTAGTTTTATATGCGTTTGAATATATAGACAGTGCATATTGCGATCAATTTAACTATGATCATTAATGTGTGAATAATCTCTTAAGATCATCAAAATTCATGATCTTCGTGGTTTGCCTCTAATGTAAATGTTTCATGTTTAATTCCTGATGTATACATACATAGCTGATGCGGTTGTCTGACATTATATGTAAATATATATTTTACTATACAAAGTCTTTGTGATCTTTAACCATTGGGTTACGATATGTTTGATTCAATTAAAAAAGTTTATTATGGAAAAATATAAGGATGAAAAAAAGTATATTACAAACATTCAGTTTAACGATCATGTCCTATGTAGAACGATTGCCTTTTTTTTTTTTTACAAAATACAAAAGGTTATGTACATTTTTAATGATTTTGTTAAAAAATATATAAAGTAATGCTTAATTTAAACAAATTGATTAAAACTAACATTAATATGACGACTATTATTTGATCTTGTATTTGAACTTGTATTAATAATTTTTTTTTTTGATCGATGAAAACTATCTCCACGAATTTCTTTAAGAGTTTGCCCATCCTGATTCCATTGACGATTTGGACAACAAAGTCTATTAAATAGAGACTGAAAATGAAATTATTTATAGATTATTGCGTAACTAATAATAATAAGTTTATGCGAATAAATTTTAAATCCAGGAATTTACCATAAAACTAATTCGAAATTTTTTATTCATATATGCATAAAGAATTGGATTAATACATGAATTGGCTGCACCAAGCCATTGTGCAACTGGCAATAAAAAGTGAATAATCAATTGGGCTGAAATGTATATGTGATATATTTTAGGAGGTTCATATAATATTAAATTATTCTATATATAAATTAAATACATCACCTTTTTCGTCTTCAAGTATCTCACTCCAGAATTTTACAACACAAAATATTGCATATAATGGTAACCAGGATAATGCAAATGTAATAATTACAACGAAAACCATTTTAGTGACCTGAAATTTCAATCAATTAATGTATGTGTCTGTTTTAGAAAATCACGTTAATTATCAAACCTTTAATCTACTACGATTTATTGTATCCCTTGTCCTTGTATGTTTAATTGTATGTTCTCCTGGTACACTTCTATTAGTTACCTTATGCCAAATAATTATATAACAAATTGAAATTAGAGTCAATGGACCTAGATAACATAATAATAAATTGGCTAATATAAAATAAATATGTTCAGATCTTTCAGATGGCCATAGTTCAATGCATATCTGTAAATAATATTTTTTTTTTTTTTGTCAATCTTAAATAAATATGAAGTGATTATATAAAATCGTACTTGTGATGCGCTTCCATTTCCCATTGGTTCTAAAGTGAATACATATAACCATGGTAAATTTATAATTAATGCAAATATCCATATGCAACATACTGATAATTTATATTGTCTATTAAAAGGATAATGATAATTGTATAAATGTTTTTTTTTTTTTTTTAATTTTATTTATGTACCTTGATGTCATTGATACAGAAAGTGGAGAAGATATTGCTAGACAACGTTCAATCGAAATTGCCATTAATGTATTAATTGAAGCGGATACAGAGACTCCTTGAAGATATGATACAGTTTTGCAGAAAAATGTGCCTAATGTCCAGGCTAAAATAAATTTATAAATGACAAATTGAATATTAGGGTAGTCAGTATTTGGAGTGATATGAGATTAAATAAAAAACAACATTTTGTCTCAAGTCATACATTCACGTTACGGTAGTCGTTAACTTTGTAAGTTCCAAACAACCTAAATAGAAAAGATAATCTAATGATACATGCTTTATGAACTATAGTGTATGTTATATGTAAATGTAAACATATTCCATAGTTAAACCTTTTTTTCACCAATTTATTCACTTATTTCATTCCTAAATAAATATTGAAAATGTAAATTGATTTAAATATCAAAACTAAATGATAATGAAATAAAGGTATTAAATTTAATCAACTATATTATTTGAACTTGATTCGATTGAAGAGAGGCAATCACTTTACGAATGTTATATGCTGGTTATGTCCTTAAATTATTTTCTATTTTATATTGAATTTAATATACATTTATTAGATATATAGGAGTACAAGTACATATATTAATATACATAATATGTTTCGTTTAAATGTTTATATATAAGGGACTAGAATGTCATATGCATAATTTTACAGATTAGGTACCATTAAATACTTTTACAATTTTATTAAAAAAAAATCACGGCATCAATATAAATAAAAAATTTCGTAAACTATACGAAATATAGGTTATATGTGACAAATGACATACCTACACAATATAGGCGATAGGTGACGAATGGAGCAATAGGCTAAAGTCTAGGTTATTCAATCTGTCCTTATACGTCCACATTTATTTAAATGGGCCAATCAGACCGTAATTATTGGAAAAAAAAAAAATCGGGAAACTCTATTTTGGTACATATCTAGTGTTTGTCATATGTTATTTAACAGAAGAAAATTTTATTCGAACAATTACCAGCTATGATCTTATGTTACGTATTGGATAATATATTTATAAAAAATATATTTGAACAAAAAATGAGGATATTTAAATGATTCGAATAATACGTCTGTATATTATTGTGATGTTGACAATCTATGAGTCCACTATAACTATCGTTAAAAAATTTTTATTGTGAAAAATTGATGTGTTGTTTATGTCTATTTCTGGAAAGAACCATCGAATATATAGTGTAGTGTCCAAATGCTGTTTGAGTATTGAACAATGAAAACATTTACCTAGCGAAATTACTAAAATAATATATAATATTTTACTTATTAAGAATTTCTCTTTCATATAGTACTTTAGTAAAGAAAATGCTACATGAATTGAGCGTCAATTAAGAAAATTCGTTATCTAATTTCTGATATTACGCAATTGGTATAGTTTTTATTTCATTTACTAGATAAGATTATAAACTCTATATGTTTATAGTCAATGAAATTAAATTGAATGCTCAGCCGTAGAACTCGCAATGTGCATCCCCTATATAAGTTTATAACTCAACATTCTCAAATTCTGCAAATTTAGAATGTTATTAATGTATATTTATGATATTGTAAATAATTAATAATACCATTTTTGTTTTTAATTACCTGGAATTAATGTTGCGGCTAATGTAAATGGAAGACATAAAATATTAACAAGTAAATCTGCCATTGCTAAATTAACAATAAATTGATTTGTTAGTGTACGCATTCTGGGTGTCCTTTTTACAACAACAAATACTGCAATATTACCCATTACTCCAATTATAAATACAATGAAATATGCAATGCTATATATATATATATATATAAATAATTAATGGAAAATTTAATCATTAAATACACTTCTCGGCCATATCTTATATATAATTTATATTAATACCATAATGAAAATGTTGCCAATAATCCATATCTTAATGTATATCCTGGTTCTTCAAAGGATTGATCTACACCAGATTGTTCATTATGATGCGAATCGTTAGCAGATTTTTGATGCAATAATATAAAATATGTTTCGTTAATGAATGTTTTACTCATTTTATTTTTAAAATTTTTAATTTTTATCCCTTATTTTTTTCAATTTTTTTTTTTTTTTTTTTTTTTTCTATTTAACCATATTTTATATCACAAAATATTTTGTTATTATTTTATTATACTTTAATGTTTTATATACTGTAATGCAATTTTCGTATATATTTTTAAATACATTTTATAAAATTATATTTTATGTAAATTGCTTTAATTGTTTTAATGGTTCCAATATTCTTTGAGCTAAAATAAAAAAGGCTATGAAATATTGATTATGTAATCCTGTAACAGTACATCGTCATATTTGTGTGTTAATTCAAAGAATGCTCGTAAGATTTAATTCTAATATATATATATATATATATATGTAAGGATTCTCTCTTAATTATGGAGGAAACATTGAACTTCATGAATGTATTGTAAGATATAATTAAGGAATTTATCCTAATAAATAAAAAAGTTTCATTAATTGAAAAAATATTGTAAT
>JANSTX010054477.1:0-10969 GCA_027564355.1 Penthetria funebris | reverse complement strand
TATGTTTTAAAATTAATAAGTTCTATCATGTCCACTTAATAATATTAACAATAGTCATCAATAAAAATTAGATAGTTGAGTGGTTTATTAAATCGTCAATTGAATGTCTTATTTGATATAATAGGTCTCTACCTCCATGTATTTATTATAACAAAATAACGATACGTAGCCATGCGTTTTGTTCCTTCTATTAGAAACATATAACTACTCATGCCATAATATTAATAATTATTTAGTTACAATGTTGGTATATATGCATAATAATTATGGGAATATGAGTTGTTTAAATTGAAACGGTAGCTGATCTCGTGCACACATAAAACATAGTTTTACATGCAAACTTCTTTCATTTTCTTCAAAATATCTTTTTAAAATATAAATAAATTGATCCGTAGATCACTAGATTAATTTTCGAAATATTATATAAATTGGACATAGAACTACGATTTTCTCCTTTGATGACCATAATTTTTCAGCATCCATAAACAAGTCATTATAATTGTAATAACATTTTTAGGCCCTGGGAACAAAGTTCCAAGGGTCTATTGTATTTGATTCCGTTCATGTAACGCCACGAAATAAACATCTCAGAAAAAAAAAATTGGACAGAAGTGCTTATAATTGAAAAAAAGTTGGTTTATGTATGTCCGTCCGTCCGTCCGTTAGTCCGTGCGCACGATAACTTGAGAATGCTTCGAGGTATCGCTATGAAATTTTTCACGTGTCACTTTTATCTGATTTTTGAGGCTAAGTTCGAAGATGAGAAAAATTGGAGTACTCCTTCAAATGCCTCCCATACAAACTTTTTACCCCTTTTAGAATAAAATTGTTTGTATAACACATACAAACTTAAAATTTTACAAATATAAGTGATATTATAATTGAAACAATGTGTGGGAGTATAAGCTTAATCGAATTATTCCTTGAAATACCTCCCATGTATATTGTGCACGATAACTTGAGATTGCTTTACCATATCGCCATGAAATTTTATACGCGTCATTTTTATCTCATTTGGGAGCGATAATTCGATGGGAGAAAAATTGAAGTGCTCCAACAAGTACCTACCATACAAACTTTTTACTCCTCTTAGATTAAAATTAAGTGTATAATATCAAAGATAAATATAATTATATTATATATAATTATATTGTTCTTTCAAGGGACTATTCTATTTGAGATCATTCGTGTATCGTCCTGAAGAAATACTCTTTATTATAATTAAAAATATATGAAAATGTTAACTTGATCAGATGACTTCCTAGCGTACCTCCTATGTATAATTTTTACTCTTTACTGATTAAAATAACTTATATGATAGTAACATTCACTAATTTAAATGAACATTCTAGCTACGAGATATCAACTTTTTGCAATTCTCTTTAATGAATATTTGTATATTATGTTGTGATCCGTAAACAATTTCCAGGGCCTACAATAATTGGCAACCAATTATACGTTTCTCTTTGTATATATTATATTTAAGTATATATAATACTATTGTTCATCATTTATGTTGACAGTTTCTGCATACTTTTTTGTAGATAATTAATTACCTATCTTTTTTGTAGATAATTAATTACCTTTACAGTTTTATTCTTCTGCTACTTCAGCTTGAACATAAAGTGCAGCATGAATTTTAATTACTGAGAAAGTTTTCCATTTTTCATTCATTAAGCCATCTATTATCATCATCCTTAACTTCAGTCTGCACGGTAGCATACGTCAACGACCATTGATGACAATTTTTAGTCACTTCACTCCACATCTTACCAGTTGAACCAGATATATTATTGACAGTTGTCCGGAAAATTAATTTTGATCTATCATCATAGACATTCTGTCTAGCTATTCCAACAATTAATGTATTTTATTTATAATTTTAAGATTACCTCACATTTGTATTATCTGTCACGTCCAAACACCCTTGTATGCGTTATTCATTTTAGCATTAGGACAACAGCAGTTGTTTATTGATATGCTATGTTTCTTAGCAGAGTGAACGTTGAAATCATGATAATATATAACATTCGCATTAAAAAAATTCATTTGAATTTCTTTTAATTTAAAGATTTATAGATTTTATTGTCAAAGAATCCAATTTTCATCACAAAATTAATAGTTTTTTTTTTATATGTTCGATCTACCGACAAAAATTTGTAAAGATAATGGTACTCCATGCTAATGTTTTAAGTTGTTACTATTTGGTCAGAAAAATACAATAGTCTTAATCCATTTGACACCGAATATAACACGTAATTGAAAAGTTAGCCACAGCATTATGTATATATATAATATATACGTTCAATTGAAAACGTTAGATGTTAATTATTTTTCTCAAGAGCTTTGTAAATCAATAGTCCTTAGAAGATATCAAATGATTATTATTGACAATACACTATAAGAGTCAATAAGATTAACATTTCCTATGCTTCCTGTTGCGGATTTATATATTAAATTATATAATCTGCATTTCCAATAAATGTGCATTCAAATGTCTTTGAAATCACAATGTGTATATCCGAGTGTAACGATTTCATTTTTTTTAAAGCTAACAGATGCACCCGTATTGCACATATATGTCAGTTATTGGTATATGTAAGAAAATATTATAAAAAATTCAATGTATCATAAATTTATAAGAAAATTCTTGACATGAAAATATTTGTGTAAAAACCTCATGAAAAAAAAACGGATTCATTCATTCATTTTGATATCCTTTTTAATTTTATTGAATAGAAACTCAAGTCCTTTGTTTGATTTGCAATTGTCACCAGTTTCTCACATTAGGGAACGTCGTTCTATTATTTGAAAATGTGTATACAGCATATTTGGTTGTGGTCAATGCATTATTGTTCAATCGCAGCACGGTATGCCGTAAATCATTTTCTTCAATAGGCGTCAGTGACAAATTGATAATGTTAAATATTTCAATAATGCATTTTTGGGTTATAGTATATAGTTTTGTTATGGAGGGTTCTATAAAATTTTGATCAATTTCACTTTGTAATTGCTTCTTTTCAATAATGTAATTCATCTCATTTTGTGTGCAATAAGTAAATTTCTTAAGCGAAAATAGTGTATAATTGATACGACATTGTCGGGACTATACTAATTCGTACAATTATAAACATTATATTTTTTTAAGTTACGTTTTAGTTCTGTATAACTGCGTAACTGCGGCTAAGAATATTATGACTACTTTTATAGTCAACTGTCACAACGCCTTCTTGAAATTAATAGATTGGATATGGTCATAAGTATACATATCACCATATACCCAATGTATTAATCCTAAGAAGGCATTGTGAGAGTTGACTATAAAAGTCGTCAACATATTCTTAGCCGCAGTTACACAGTTATACTGACCCATATATAGATAACGTTATTGTAAAGTATAGCTCGTAAAACACGAGTTGGGAGTCTGTTATGGGTAAACTCGTATGAAGTATTATAAACAATCAGAATCTGTGATTCCTGGTAGTATATTTGTCCACAAAAGAATACACAAAGACACTAAATAGATCACGTAACTGCATTAGTAAATGATGGATAAATTCTTTTTTGCGGTATCATTATTTCATATAGTTGTTCAAATTAAGACAGAACTTATGTCAGATATCTCGAACATCAAAACGCAAAAGTATTATTAAACTTCTTGATGAGAACTAAGGCAATGGTACACAAATGACTTTTCGCCTCTTCTGTGAACTCTGGTAATAAATAACTCCTTGAGTAGTTGGCGTTTCTATGCGCAGGGATACGTAATCCTCATTGACGGACAATTTAAAGATTGCAGATCAGTTTTGATGCAAACCACGCTTGATGTAGTGGTGTGAATCGGAGAGATTAAGTGTAACAACCAAAAAACACTACAATTGTTTTTTCACTAGAAAAAACAAATAATAAAGGCATGGTAACACCAAGACTATTCGGTAGTTAAATACCATTTATTTCCAGAGTCAAATATCAGTGAATAATATTGAATTCTGCACTCAACTATTGTTCGCATAGACGATGTCATTAAAGGGACTACTAGACTCATGTGAGTATGTAAAGTTTTTGGTAGTAAGAACATGGGATATAATCGTGTAATGCTGGTCTTGATGAAATGAATCCACGGATGGTAGTTATACCTGTGATTACATATACATCTGTAGTTTGATGATAGAACAAACACCAAAAAATGTGCAAGACGGTGAAAATAGTCAGTATGGGCAAAGTTAAACTCGAAGAGTCGAAGAACACTTGCAGATTTAAATATAAATACAAAATAAACTCATACTAGTTATAGTCACTGATATTATTAATATAATATATATAGGTTTTGTAAGTTATTTGAGGTTTACATATTACACAGCACTGGAGAAACATATAAAATAATCAAATAGCCTTATCTGGAATGCTGATGGTTTCTAAGTAAAATATGGAATCGAGACTGGTATTACTGATATTTTCTTAAAGATTTAAATCAGTTTGGCACCGTGTAAATATATGCTACAGAATATTATGGGCTAGTGAACATAACTATGAAAGCATTCAAAACTTATGATGAATTGTTCATTGGCTAAGAATTCCAAAGAATCTCTTAACCTTGTATTGTTACTGATCGAACATGCAGGAAATGTAAAGGTGACGAAAGAGACATTAAGACATTGGGTATAGGATAAAAAATATGGTACAGTATAAGAGTGAGGAATTTAATAATATTTTTCAGATCAAGCACTCATTTGTAACATATCATTACGCGAACTCTTTATTTAGCGAAACAGAGTATTTGGAGAATTGACTACAAATAGACAATACAACAATAGCTGCAAGTATCGCTGTGCTATTGTTACTTTAATCCCAATCTAATAAAACTCTACTTCTCAATTATTACAAAAAGATGGGTAATGAATAAATTATTAGTATTGAATTTATAATATGTTCTGAAATATTCAAATATATACTCATTTGCACCTGTTTAGAATGCACTTGATTTATCCACAAGTGTATTGGAAACGATGCAATGTAAATAGTGGTATCAATATAATGAAATTAGTCTTAAGTATTTTCAAGGATCCTGCTTGTATAAGAAAAGCCTATACACTAACTGCATTTGTATGAATATTAATTTTTTCAGAAATGAAATACTATTTGTCTTATCGTTTCTTTTATCCTTTTTTAAAGATAATCAACTTTAAATGTAAAGAAAAGATCCTTCGAAATTATATATTAATTATAGTTAATCAACTTGATAGACATATGCCATATGTAGAACATCATAAAAAAAAAAACAAATTGTATTGTTATAAAAGAATATAAAAATACAATTATTAACCCGATCTTGCATGCAATTTGTCAATAAAAAAAATAAAAAAAAAGGATATTCATTCAAATACTTTCATTGAATTTAATAATAAAAAAAATAAAGAAAAATACAAACGTTAATCCCGCAGCACCCACGGATATGAACATGTACTACTTCTTATATGTACATTTTACATTATAGTAAAGGAAATATTTTTTTAGGAATGAATTTCATTCAATAATTTTTACTAGAAAGGCTCCCAATGCTATTATAAATATTACAGGTATCTATGTATTAATATCCTTCTAGATACACTTTGATGTGATATTAAATTACCAAAAATAATTAAATGATTGGTGTTTTTATGAGAAAATTCTTTTAAACTGCCTTGAGTTTTATATTTCAAAAATTAAAATGAATGTTTTTCTTTCTGAAACATATACAGAATGATTGATATAGTCGTTAACTATCATAATATAAATAAGGATCCGCATATTTGGCAGTATTATTTTTTGAAGATTATTAGTAACTTATTTCTTATATGTACTATATTCACGTACAAACTTTCCATCCTTATATATATTTTACTGTATCATATAAGCATGAAATTGGCAGCTAAACAACGTTTGTTTATATGCCGAATTATCATTGTACAAAATAAATAAAATTAAAGGTTACTGCGGATTTGGAACTGAACAAGGTTGGTCAGGAAACGTATCACAAAATTCAAGAGTTTTGTCATAACTTGAACAGCTACAAAAAAGTGGAAACACTTTCAGTAATATAATGGTAATCCTATGATCAAAACGTAAAATCAACAATGAGCATACAGGATCCTTGTCACTAATCTTGATGTATTAATGAAAATATTATATGAATGACTTCGGTATGTAAGCCGCAAAATTTAAGAACAGGTTATTTCTTCATCTAATAGCAAAATTGTTTGTATTTGTGTACACGTAGATAGACGGAATAACTTAAATACTGCAAATGTAAATCTTTAGAAACGGTACCTAAATTCAACGTCACCTATGAATGTTAAAACAAGATCCTCTAAAGTGCAATTGCTAGAGCAAATATCTACTATCTATACTATAATATATTCTTGAAAATTTTTACAAGTTAGAAAGTAAAATATACATTTAAAGTCGTTTACAACCAAAAATTAATTGCCATTAAAATTATCTGCGCTCTTGGAAAATATAGTATGAATAGTATGTACGATATTTTATCCCTTTCTATGTCTGTTCCAAATAATAATTTAGATATTATCCATCTCCTACCATAAATACCAATTATATAGACTTTCAACGGTCCCAGATTTGTGACGACAGATACTATTCAGTATATCGAACATTTTTCGAGACTTTTGGCATTATTTGTGATAAAATAAATTGCTTTTTTATTTCCGAATGTGCATTGACAATATCGTCAACATCCACTATGTAAAATACTATATTGTGAATCCATAATTTTCATCGACATTATAATATTGAACGTATACTTGAAGTTGACAAATAAAATACACATGCAATGGTGTCTTGAATGACAAACACCAATTGCTAATGTGTTGATATATGGTAAGTGCTAGACCTACCAAATCTAAAGGTAACGTTCCATATTTAAACCGATCCTATATTATGCATAATATAATAACAAAAACTTTGTCTACAGTATTGAGCAAAGTGATACCACGCCAGTTCTCACCCATGTATTCAAGTTATTACCTTTTCGTCAATTTTCTACTCTATTCTATTTGATTGGAATTTCATCAGTCAAACTATACACTTTGGAAATATTGAGTTTCAATATTGATGTCATCCACAAACCCCAATTCTATATTTTGAATGTTATGTCACCTTTTCGCCAACTTTTTTCAATGTGCCAGCAAATGTGTTTTATTAGGTTCTGTTGTTCGCTGTCATATAATAAATATTTGCTAAATCGTTAATAAACTACTGCAGTTTTCATCTTCACGAAACTTTAAATACTTTATTCACTTTTCAGAGTGAGTTATTTCGATATCCATTTCCCGTCTATTAAATCGGTTTCGATAAATCAAAATGTTCTAGTTTGTATTATAGTATATATGCATATATCAAGAATATAACTGTAGTTTCGTAATTTAGTTTGGTTCCAGAATTCGGAATGCTATGTGTTTAAAATTATATTATGTTGAGATAAACATGCGTAAGTTACTCTAGAGTAAGATTATAAAGTTTTTTAATGAAAAGGATTAAATCAGGTCAACTATACTTGTTTACAGTCTATCAAGAGTTATTTATGTCAAATTTCATATGCAATTATGGGAATACTGAGATTAATCCAATTTTAGAAAAGAAATATGCAAGTAATCTATTGGGGTGGTGTTTGTTTGATTAAATGAGGTAGATACATAGTGGTTGTGCATAAGGCTATATCAGTATTCTCGATGATTCTTTCTGTATCATCAGAGGTAATCAATTAATCAATTATAAATCGTGTAAATATGTATGTTACCGAATACTGGGCACAGTTAAAGACCAAATATGAATAATTAATTTTATTTTCTTTTTCAATTTACTACACTGATATGATCCGTATTTAGAGTACACATGATTTATCACTATAAAACACGTTATATATTTATAGTTTCTATATTCAGGGCGGTCCATTACAACCCTTACCGTTAAACAAAAACTTATGGGCGTAAGAAGTGTGTGTGAAATCTACGAATATTATTTGGTTATAAAAATGAATTGGGTGCATTGTTCCATTCATAATTCTATTGTAATGAATGAAATTGTTTTGCTTTGGTTCATTAATATTTTCTGTATCATTTGTATATGTGTGTATATATTTAAAGGATTGACTTTACCAGATTTCTGGTACTAATTGAATTTGCCAGATTCTTGGTATTAATTGAATTATATCGTAAAACAGGACATTAGGAAAAAAAAGAATTTTGGAATATTAATATAGTTATTTCTTAGCGGATGTATTATAATATTATATATTTTTTTCTGATATTCGTAAACAAGAAAATATTCACGAATAACCTCTTCTAGTCTCCCTATAACTGCAAGCATTTTAAATCAATAGCAAAATACTAATATATTTCTGTTGGAAATATCGCTTATTTGCAAACCAGAAGGAGGGAGGAGTGGAAAATCAAATTTGAAGACTTCCAGGATATTGGCTGTAACCAATTCAAATCATAAGTTTCAGAAACTAACAACTTGGTCAGATGTGATTGAATAAGATTTAGATAGATTACAGATCATTCACATATTAAATATTTGTCTATCATTTTATCCCTATGAATTCCACAGTATATTGACTACGATAAATAGTGTACAAAAATATATACGAAGTTAGTTACAATATTTCCGTAATATAATGTGATGGAAAGAAGAAAAAGGGTGTCATTTTTAATAAACTTAAATTATTTCGTTTCTGTGATATATTCTTTACTTTGACAGCTATTCTCTTCGAATCCCCATCTCCTTATGTCGTGTTTGGGAATAATAGCGTTTTCAATAAACATTTTAATTTAATAATATTGGTTACGATGAAGATTTACGTATCTTTACTATACAATCAAAACTTATTAGAAATCTTAACGAATGATGGAAGGATCAACCGAAAAGTCAAAGGACAAATATATAATTGAGTGGTTGTTTGAATTTACACCGTTTTATATTGAAAACATATTCCCGTTACTTAAATCATAATACCACTTTTTCGTTGACATATATAGCTTTTCACTTTTAAAATTTCACAGCAGAAAGCTGCAGCCTTTACATCCGGAGCTGCAGGAAGCTGCAGTCCATACATTCGGATATGTAACTGTATGTTATGTTTCGAAATTTAGGACTTTTCAACGGGCTTACTGTTATTTTAAATCGTTAGTTTTATTATTATTCGTAGAAGCATTCACGCACTAATTTGTGAACATTCTGGACTCTTTTGACCTTCGACAATGAACTCTATTAAATTCTTTAAATGTATTATATAACTAATATACTATCTGCCATTATTCAAGTAATGCCAAAGGACATGTATCATTTTCTGTGTGTTGTTATATATACATATTGTCTATTTAGGGGTTACTTAAGAGAATTATAATAATGATTAACTGTTGTAGGGTACGCCTTCCACAGATTCAGTATTATTTATAAATGGATATATTTATATACATTAAATGTTACCTATATTCTCCTGAATTATCTGCGTTATGTTTGGTTTGATAATAAAAAAAAATGTAAGTGAAAAAAATAATAATAATTTTTCACAGAAAAGATTTTATTGTTATAAATGAATTTAGACGCCCTATTTTAGGGCTCATGTTTATAGCGGAAAGACAGATGTATAAAATATTAAATTCATTATCATATATGAAATAAATAATAACTAAATAATATCATAACGAAAATATTCCGAAACTGAATGTTTAATACAATTTAATAAGATTTACATTTACTCGTAGATTTAGGTTTAATCAGCTAGAAGGGTATATCTTATTATAGACATTCATATAGATTGTGGAAGATTATGTTATCCAGTTTCCTCAGAATCTCATATAATCAAAAACTTTAGCACCCCTTAAAATCAATGCATTTAATACTAAAAACGTCTATTGTGAATAGATCGTTTGACTACGAATAAAGCCTTTGTTTTAGTTCATTCGACATCTCCTAAATTATAGTGACAATTTTAATTCCATCGCACATGTAATATGAGAAGCTAAGAAGCTTAATTGTAATAATGGTAAGTTTAAACTGTATATAAGAAGCAGGAAATTAACATCGTATCACCGCTGTGTGCAATGTGGTATGGATTTCGATATGTTGATGAAATACTGATGATAATTGTACTACTCTTACAGTAGATTTGCTTTTTTGGTATTGCAATGGAATATTTTTAGATGCTTAGAGTCTGATTTACTCTTCATTTTTCGACCCTGGGAACAAAGTTCCAAGCAAAAGTTGACTTAAGCATGTCTGTTCGTCCGTGCGTCTGAGCGCACGAGAATACTTTGAGATATCGCTATGAAATTTTGCACATTTGCACATGTCATTTTTATGTTAGCCTAAGTTCGAAGACGAGGAAAATTGGAGTACTTCTTCAAGTACCTCCCATACAAACTTTTTACTCCTTTTAGATTAAAATTGGGTTTATAATATATACAGACTTCAAATTTTAATATATAACTGATATTATATAATTGAAAGAATGTATGGGAGTATAAGCTTAATCGAATACTCCTTGAAGTACGTTGCATGTATATTGCGCTCAATAACTTGAGATTGCTTTGAGATATCGCCATGAAATTATGCACGTGTCATATTCAACTCATCTGTGAGCGATCGGTCGAAGGTGAAAGAAATATAAGTACTCCTTCAAGTACCTCCCATACAAACTTTTTAATAGTTTTAGATTAAAATTGGGTGTTATCAAAGAACAATTATAATTATATTATATATAATTATATTGTTCTTTGGTGTTATATACCTATATATGATAGAATTTTGCAGGCATAATAGGATACATTTACTAAATAATAGGTGTATAACTTATTTCGTGCCGTTTTTTCAAAATTTGAACTTTTATTTAAGAGAAACATGTACAATAGTATTATTCAAAGTATTCTCCATCGCCAGCCACCACTTTTTCCCATCTTCCTGGTAACATATG
>JANSTX010054475.1:0-10970 GCA_027564355.1 Penthetria funebris | reverse complement strand
AATATAATATTTGACTACTGGCATATTATCATAATGACGGATTATAATTAATATCAAAGAAAATTAGAAGTTATTATATAACCGAATTTAGTTTAATAGTTAATTTTCCCAATTTGTAGTATATACAATAGATAAAGATGATGTTCCTAATTTCTGTAATTAATTACTGAATTACCACTTAATTTAATTACATATGTGCAGGATTGTGACGCGCCCCATAGAAACTAATGGATTTCAGTTGTGTTATAATATTATTGAATCGGGAATAATAGTACCTACTGGTGAGGAATGGAGTGGCCGACTATTTTCGAAAATACTCACGCAGCTTAGATTTGATATGTGAGAATTGAAATCCGAAGAAGCAAGTAGCAAATTTCCATCAAAATATGTAACAATGTCATGTCATTACTTACATAATCGAGTCCCGTTTGAAGTAATAGTGAATTGAGTAACCTCGATGATTGTCGGTTTATCGATTCATCACCTCATTTGACATAACTATTAAGTGAAACATTTGTCAAACAAAAGGATACTAAAAATTAATTCTAATTATTAGAAAACCTCCAAATACAAACCATTTCAAGGACCTCATAATTATTTTTAAAATTAATATATTAATATAATATTTTTTACAACTGAACCAAATATTGCCTTTTTTGAAAAATAAATACCAGAAATGATTCTATAATTGTCATAAAATCAAAAAAACTTAAACCAGTCAATATCAGAAATAATTTACGTTTAGCAAAAAAGACCTAAAAATGAAAACAAATCGTTTTTCCTAAATGCCATAAACCGAACTCTATCGATCAACATTATTCAACGTCATTCCTAACAGAAAATAATCTACAAACATAAAATCAATTAACAACAATACAAAACGAAGGGTTCGGATGGTTTCTCTAACAGAGTTATAAGAAGATCCATCATTCCAATACTCAGGACACGTTGATAACTGTAGGTCTATCTCACTATTATCACTATTTCAGCAGCACAAATTCCCACATTTTTGGAATTGTAATAGAAGATCATAAGCAGTAAGAGAGTAAGTTTTTTTAACAAAAGTTTGAATATCTCATTAACGATAGAAGATTGTTGATTGACGTTTTAGAAAGCAGGATGCATGTTATACAGGCGTATGTTTTATATATAAGCACAATCAGTTAGAATTGTTAGTTGCGTGTTAAAATAATGAAAATGGCGGACACCACAGCAATTTTGACATTTTGAAGTGCACATCCGTTTCGCATATGATCAAGGATAGACTCAAATTAACCGATTGACTATTAATCATATCCCTTTCTAAAAAACTACTTCACTAACTATTGCCGTTTACAAGATAATTTACATATTGTTAATTTCAGTTTAAAGTTGCAAAAATTTTCACATTTTTGGAATTGTACAGTAAAGTACATTTATATTTTCAATGTACACCTAATTAACGTTTCTTACAAATAGATCATTTGATGTTCGGATCGGTGAACACATGTCCAAGCTATACACACTATATCTGCTGGAATTAAACAGGGATCCATAATGCTTCAATTCTATTCATTCTTTTCATTGTCGACTTTCCAAATTCATCACTCGAAATCAATATCCACTCTAATGCAATCATATCTCATAACTAAAATCGAATACACCGATATCATAGTACTCGTATCAAATGCTAACTTTCGTAACGCAACTAAACTCATGAATTAATGCACACAGAGGTTTCAAAATGTAACAGCTTAAAATACCTTAAAATTTAATAAACACCGATATGATGTCACAACCAAAGTTTTTCGTTCACTACATGCAATCTATCCGATCTTAAAGAAAACCAGTAAAATCAGGAATCTTTGCCACAGCTAATTAGATTATTTAATAACATTCGCATTTTTCGCATTGTTCTCAATATCAACACACCAAATGGAAAATATTAGAATCTTTGAATGTAAACTTCTTCGAGTAATATCTGGAGCTCGTAGACCCAGAGGAGAATACAGGCATATCAGCAATCGGCGAATATACCGTGCTGCCGGGTATCGAAAGAATTCGATGATGATATTTATTTTGATTAAATAAGCTCTAAAATTTTTACATAAAATTATAGATTCAGATAACCCAACTATCAGGCGTTGCGGAAGAAGTCCAACTTGATTTGTTGAATCTGTAAATCATAGAATCACTTTACGGCATTTTAGTTTTTGGCAATTTTTCAGTTCAATGAGCATATCCAATGTAACATAAACTATAGACTTTTTGCAAATTCATATCAAAATATAATCGCAAACGTTGGGTCGAACGTGAATAAAAGGTGAGGATGTGAAGGAAGTAATAGAAAAAGAAGAATATTGTCAGCGTTGACTATCTCGTCAACTTTTAGATGTAACATATGAATATGATTTCATCATGTAACTTGAATAAGAGATTTCATCAAACAAACTCTTTAAATCTTCGTGTAGTTAATCTTATCATAACTGAACTCTGAGCGGACCGCAAGTATATGGTCCTCTTTAGCAGATTGTTTTAGCAATAAATTGATTGGAATATTGTACTTGATATTACAGTTTCCGCTCAGTTTGCTTAGCAAACGGTAAGTTTTCCTCATATTATTTGAATTTGCAAAAGCGAGTGTTCAATATTTTCAAAGTGTTGTGCACTTTTCAAAGTCTCCTTTAACCCTATTGACATTTTTATTTTGAAATAACCACTGTATAATTTGACGTAACAAATATATCCGATGATTGCATATATCCGATGATTGCATATATCCGATGATTGCATAGATTGTTTTGAATACATTTTTCCTCATCATCATTCGTGTTAATATCCGTACATTCTCTTGATCACTGAATGATGTTTGTACATATTTTGATATTTATCTAACTAAAGTATAGTAAGTAGGTGTAACAGTAATATAAATTTGGAGCAGTTTGCTTATTTTCCGAACATTTTTGTCAAGGCATATATGCACGGACACGACACAGAACACTAACTTCCATTTGTTATTCAATGTTTCGTGTGGTACATATCGCGTCAACAAATTTTTAACTAAACATGAGTAAGGGACTTACGGTTGGGACTCCATTGATTAAAAGAGTATAAAAAGTGAATATAAAGTAAAACGCAAAATTTTCGGATACTTTGGAAATTTACTAAAGTTTGCTTGGAGTTTATTACCTATCGTTATTGGCTCCATATGACATTTATATATCTTGAGAAGGTATTTGATAGAAGAGATCTCGTTTGGCAGGCATTAAGATCTCAAACTGTTCCTGAACTATATATCTCTACTATCAAAAATATGTATATGAATGCTAGAACTAGAATCCGAATAAATTGTGGAACATCTGCCTCATTCAATGTAAACGTTGGTGTACATCAATTTCTGTCTGGTACAATACACGATCCTCTTCCATGGTCTACGTTATTTGCAGATGATATAGTGTTAACAAGTGAAAATCAAATTGAATTGGAATCCAAAATAAATCAGTGGAATTCAGAAAACAGAGTACATGTATTTTTCATTTATTGGTAATCATTCCATTTCCTAACAAGGCACGATCATATTGAACGGTCATCCAATTCCCGTTACCGAAAAGTTCAAATATTTGGGATCACTTATCACAAGAAGCGGTAAAATCGATGATGATATTCAACATCGAATAAAGTGCGGTTGGATCAAGTGGAGATCAGTGTCTGGGTTTTATGTGTGATCGAAAAATGCCACTAAAGATAAAAGGGAAGGTGTATGAAACTGTTGCTCGACCAGCAACGACTTACGGTTCTGAATGTTGGACTGTAAAAGGAGATCATATGTTAAAACTACACACAACCGAGATGAGAATGTTAAGATGATCATCCGGTGTAAAATTGAAAAGCAGAATTCAAAACAACTATATTCGAGACAGTTTAAAAGTTACTCCCATCACCAATATAATATATCAAAGTAGATTAAGATGGTTCTATCACGTAAATTGGCTTTGAATATTGGAAAAGATGTAAGGAAACGCGGTCGCCCACAAGCTACTTGGTTATCAGTGGTTCAAAATGACTAGAACAGATTGAATACAGAAAGTGATGATACACAAGACTGAAACTTGTGGAGAAATAGATTGAGAAGTAGGAGGGCCGACCCTAAATACGGAAAAAGGCAAGGAAGAAGAAGAAGATGAAGTGGAGGAGATTATTGACTAAAATTAGAATAATTTGGATTTTTTGCTAGGAGAAACGGCATATTCTCCGCATGCAGTTCAGCATTCATAGGATACTTTACCTATAAAGGCAATGGATTTACCAATCGATTCTCCTATGGATACATTGATACAACATATGATAAATCCCTATGATCTTCCGATAGCAATGTCAATAGGGATCTCAATGGATTATATTGTGTGTATGCCTTCACATTTCTATCAGTCACCATAATTATAGATGGATAAATTTAAACAATTGTTAATTTTACTGTACTCCTCAATTTTGTTGTGTACGATCAGTTAATTATATTTAATCTACTTAGCATTTTTGTGCAATAAACCAATTCAAGGCTGTTTGAATCCATGATGCTTGTATTTTCATTAAAAATTTAATTCGTAGATGTAGCTCTTGCTTGGCTTTCCTTTCATCAAATATGGTTAATTCCAATTTCGTTATTTTAATTATGATTCTAATAGTCCATGCTAAAAATGTTCACCATTGACTGATGTCATAAGAACGTATTTCCGTTCAATTTGAGTCTTGAATTTGGAAAAAATCCTTTTCAGTGCGAGTTGAACAGCAAACCCAAATACGTAGAATTGCTATTGCTTTCTAAATAGTTGTTTAACCGTCATCCATCAATTCCTATTTTTACTGAGTTTAATTTGATGCAGGCTATTATGATAAAATTTGAATGCAAATAACTATACCATTGTTTTCAGAACATTGTATGCATATGTAATACATACTAACATGTCTCTAGCAAACTATCTTATCTTTGAGCACGATAAAAATGAAAACCAATTTCCATTAGATATATATCTTTATTGAAATCTTATGCCAAATAAAATATTCGACAATATAAACATCTGCTGGAATACGTAATCTTTAAGAAAAACTACGAGTATATAACATCATGTTCTATATCTATACGTAGCATACGAGTAGGTATAGATGGAAAAGACAATAGGAATATAAGTTATCATCATCATCATCATCGTATTAAAGGAGACATGGAACAAATTTAGTGGTACATTGAATTTGATATATTGAAAAAATGTATTCCTTTTTACTGTAGAAATGGGAATATACATTTCAATGTATAAATAAAGCTCTTCTCTTCAGTTCCTTTTGCCTAAACAATAGGGAAAACCCATAAAGGCAATCACGAATTTGATCTTACGACATAAAATTCAATATTTTCATCTAAACATGTAAGCATTTTTATTCGACGTAATACGACAAAATATACTCGAATGATGTACATATTCATTTCATATATACGCATACGAGAATTTATATTATGTCCTCAATTGAAGAAAATTTACTATAACAAATAAAGGAATTGAAGGATATCTTATAAATCCATTACGATACTGTGAGCAAAGGTAGTACTTGTATAGTGGGCATCGATATCATATTCATCATATTCTCGTTCTTCATTGACATGCATAACTATATATGTTCTGTAGTAAAGGTTATTATCGTCTCCTGTGAGGAATATTTATTGAAATATAAATCTCAGCTAGAGCCTTAGGTAAACTAAAATGTTAAAATTATATAAATATTCAGACTGCATAAATTCAAATATACTCCGTAGTTTATTTAACATCGAAAACTATTTATTCCACTTTTATATACAGGACATTGTAGGTATAAAATGAATATATACAGAATGCATATTTTAAGGATTGATTTTATAAATTAAAGATAAATATTAAAAATTAAATTATTTCTTCAACAAATTGAATAATTGATTTAATCGTTTCACATAGCCCAATAGAGATCGATGTTACAATTAAATTCGTTAAATGGTATAAAAAAAATTGATTATCAATTGTCTCCAGTGAACGCAGACATCACAACGAATACCCAATTAGAAGAAATAAGTGAGAATTAGCTTTAAAAATGAATATGTTTATTGTGATAGAAATGAAACGAGTTCAGTTTTGGAAAAACGGAAATAAACTACATAAATTGAAGTAAATTGAAAACAAAAAGTCATTGGCACGACGGTAAAAGTGATTGAAGGGAAGAATATTTTCAGCCATTATTACAATAAACAAATGGCAGAAAATGCAGACCCTAAGTATGTCTAAAAATTTTATAACCTGTCTAACCAATATTCGGTCAATTCTTTTAATACCGACTGCCCGAGAAATTCACCAATTGCTTATATGGCTGCATTCATCTGTAGACCTTCTCACGCCGGTGATAAGTCGAAGAACTTTACCTTCAAGGATTCTATTTTTTCCATTTACAGTGACGATATTGAGGACTAAGAGAAGAATGCGTAGTATATCATTAGAGGTCTTATAAGTTGTTTGTAATAAAGTATCTTGATGTATGTTTTAAGTATGTTTTAAGATCGGCCTAAATGAGTGTAACGAGCGGAATATCTTTGTCGTAATGTCGTCGAGAAGTGGTTTAAATTTCAATGTATATTTGTAAATCTAATATCAAGATATTTTATGCTATTGCCATTTTGTAGTCAATAGCAATTAATCAAAAGCTGTAAATCTCAAGCCATGGTTGTCAATGTCGGGTTAGTCGATCGGTGCCCCTAAATACTATATTATTCACATTTGTTCAGATTCAGTTTCATTTTCCATAGATTTATCAAATCATTTATAGTTTCTAAATTTAGATTCGTGGTTGCTGTTGCAATCGATAAGATATTATGTGTGACGAGTAAAAGTATATCGTCCGCATAATCGTTTTTGATAATAGGATGGATTATAGATACATTAGAACCGAAGGTGGAATATGGTAGGTCAGCAATATGAAGGGTGAAAAGGATAGCAGCGGATACGGAACCTTGTATGACACCAGCAGAGATAGCATAAAAATTAGACATGTTGTACGCGAACTTTAAAGGATCTACTAGTTAGAAAATTATAGATCACTTTAACTAAATGATCATTAAAGGCGTGAGTATATTTTATTGGTGAAGAATTTTTCATATAATTTGGATAGAGCGGAGAGTAATGAAATAGTAAGTCTGTTGTAGTTGGTGATCATTGCTGGTTTTTTTTTCCTGACTTTGAATAACGAAGGCTATTGAGTAATGGCAGCCTTGACATATAGCCGAGTGGTATTTTGTGTGTAAAAAGTGATTTATGTTATTGTCGATGCAGTCAGTGGCAAAGTTTAAAAGTCTATTTATGCGGTCTGGCAATGTCATTAATAATTACTTGATTTATATGGTCCAATAATTGTTGATCACCGAAGTTTTCATTCGGACCATAATTGTTGGCAAAGTGTTTGACAAACCCGTTAGCAAACCAGTTGAGAATCAGTTGTAGAACCAGGTTGGGTTTCAGGTGAATTATGATGGTCATCGGTAATATTTATTAAATTATCCAATTACCATTTTTATGCTTTTATAGACACTGTTATCAATTCTAATATTAGTCAACTTATTCTGATACGATTTTTTTTTTCAATAGAACCTAATTTGGTTGTCGGCCATATTGTTTAGGCAGTTGATCTGTGATTTGATTAAAATAATATCGAGAACGTTCCTTCTAAATGCACACCGTGGTTGCCGTCTAAAATTATTTTTAAGTTTAATAATATTCAATGTCCTTCGAGGCAGGTGAATCATATTGTGTGTGTTAATATTTACGAAAGGTATCATTTGAGTCTTGATTTTAATGAATCCGCATTGGAAACTTTCAAACACTTCATCAATATTATTATTGGTCATACATCTGTCAGTAGACAATGGTAATTGATCAATCAAATGATCTATAGCAGAATTAAATTGTCGTCAGTTAGTATGTAAATAATCTGGTATGTTTTGTATGGGAGTAGACATTCTGGTAATTGTATCGCGAATGTTTAGAAAAACTGTCCTGTGTCCTGAGAAAATAAATTCTAGTAAGTTTTGACTAATAAATTAAAGACCAGTTCATATTTTTTTCTTTCCTTTTTTGTGATCATAAGTTTTGTTATTTTGAAGAGAACTGAATTTAAATTTGTGTGAATTTAAGTGTCTACGCTGTTTTGCATAAATAACCCGTTAGAGATCGGACAAGGAATTTGTTCAAGCCGTCAAAGAAAAAACTGGAAAATGCTAACATACATTCGATTGTACCTTTTCTATGTTTTCATTTGCTGACGGTTTTGCTAGTTAGCCTGTTTTTGCAAAATCATTATGCATCCTCCAGTGCTATTGATTTCAGATACAAACTAATACGAATAGAATGATATGTAGTAATTGATGCAAGAATGTATGATGTCTTTTCCAACACATTCTGCAGTATAAACTAAATATTTCGAATCAAACACATGTGTCTTCTTTTTACTACTTATCACATTCAATAAATAACTTCAGTTATTTTGCAACTGAACCTTAGAAATTATCATTTAAATTTATTTTCAGGAACATTTCACAGAGATTTTCATTGAAGTTTCAAATATCTTATAAATATTAATGACATCTTTCCATGCAATACCTCAATTTCGGATATAATTATTAAAAGACGCTTGAACTAATCATGAAGTAAAAAGGAACTTTGGAAATGGAAATCCCTTAATATTTCATCATTTTATATACTCGTAAAATATACCTAACGATGTATATTTTAATATTTAATTTTACAAATTTTCACACAAAATTTATGATGATACTTGGTCGTCAAATTCTATCCATAAACATATATTTCTGAAATGTTCTACAAATTAATCATTTTTCATGAATAGATAATATAATATTCTAATAATGTATGAGAAAATAAAATACATGACAATTTATCAAGGGCACATATAGTCGTACATAAGGGAAAAATAACCAAATGATGCAAAATGTACATAAAACTGTCATTATTTTTGTTGTTACATTTCATAAAATCATGTACCGTAAGTAATAAAAACTGATTACTATTTGTACTGCAGGGTTTTTGAAATATTATACAACAAAACATGTATTCAAATTATACGAATGTGAAAAGTAAGCATCTTACTTGTGATGTATAAGTGATTCAAGATGCATGGAAAATATCTAAAAAAATATATTTCAATTGGGGTGGTAGAATGGAGTCAGTGACCAACATCTTGATGTTAAATTCCCGTAAGTAATACAGTAACATGGTTCCATTAATGCTTGTAAGAAGAACGTCAGGTTTTGGCATCCGTGGAGTAAGAGTTTGTTTGGGAACAGTCACTGTATGTGGAGAACGTGAATTCATGGCATACAAGCTTATGGTTTGAATTGGAGATGTGCTCCTTAATATTATTATAGTGAAGTTAAAATAGTTAAATAATTGCACGTACAAGATAAACTGTCAGTACGGCAAAAACAAAAACTCGGAAGAATCAAACTAGTAAAAACTCAAGGTAAGAATCTCGCACCAACAATAAATCTAATCGAATGATTGAGTAGAAAAATGAAAGTGGTTGTAGCCAATAGCAAAACTCAAACTAAGACCAAAATGTCGCGAACTTAGATATCAACATGGTTAAACTTTCAGCATCTTGTTTAAATATAAATAATAGACGACGCAAATCGTACGCATAACAAATGATACTGATCAGTTGATTACCTATTCCATAACCAATGCCAGTAGAATTAATCTTCAGTATGATTTTGATCATAACCACATTGAACAATGTTGGGCTCAAACAATCATCCTGGCGGATTCCATTTATTTAATTTGCGTTGTGTTGTTAGAAATTTATTTGCTGTATAAGATTGTTTATCCACAAGGTTCCATAATATGAATGTTAGTTGATCTGTTCTTTTTGAAGCCATTCTGTTGATCGTAAAACTCAGTTTTTAACGTGATTTCATTGCCAATAATTTTAGTGAGGAGTTTTTGGACAGCAGTTATTAAAGTGATACCACGATAGTTACTCGAATCAGTTTGGCTGCTTTTCTTAAATATAGGTATTGTTATACTAGTTCTCTAATTACGTTCAAGTAATTTATTGTTCAATTTAATAATTTCTATAAATAGGTTGTCCCTACCATATTTCAGACACTCGTTTGAGATATCATAAATATCGGGAGATTTTCTATATTTGAAGTTGGTGCCTCGTATATCTCAGATGAAACGCTTCAGCGTTGGTAAATAAATTTTGGAAATGCATTACCGCAATGCTTCAACAGATACTGATAAATTTTGGGTTTCTTTCTATTTCTGAGAAAGTTCCAAATTTTGTTTACTCGACCATACAAATCACGTTCCATGACTTTACTAAAACGGTTCCAGTATTCCTTTCTAATTTGTGTTAGTTACGGTTAATATTATATCTAATAAGTTTATATACTGGGGTTCTTGCGGTTCTGTATTTTAGGTACGCCGGCCGTTTTTCCGTCCGTCCGTCCGTCTGTCTGTGCGCACGATGACTTAAGAATGCTTCGAGATATCGCTATGAAATTTTGCACGTGTCATTTTTATCTGATTTGTGAGGCTAAGTTCGAAGATGAGGAATGTTGGAGCACTCCTTCAAGTATCTCCCATACAAACTTTTTACCCCTTTTTATATTTTTTAGATTAAAATTGTTACTGATATTATAATTGAAACAATGTGTGAGAGTATAAGCTTAATCGGATTACTCCTTGGAGTACCTCCCATGTATATTGCGCACGATAACTTAAGATTTATATATATAATGCACGATAACTTAAGATTGCATTGACATCTCGCCATGAAATTATGCATGTGTCACTTTTATGTGATTTCTGACCCTAAGTTCGAAGCTGAGGAAAATTGGAGTACTCCTTCAAGTACCTCCCATACAAACTTTTAACTCCTTTTAGATTAAAATTCGGTGTATA
>JANSTX010054474.1:0-10971 GCA_027564355.1 Penthetria funebris | reverse complement strand
TATATTCTAAGGATTAATAGCAGCACAGTACCGTAGTAAAAGCAAAAGGTATATCTGTTATATATATATATATATATATATATATATATTCAAACCAAAAATGACTGCTCAGTTTAGTGGTGTCTTCTATATCTCATCACGCTTCGTCGTCGTCACAACACAACACAAAATACGGTGGTGAATGGTGATGCTTTTGATAACTACCATTGAAACACCCACAGGCATTCAACCCTCATTCACATCACCCATACTCTAAATAATAAAATGTATGCTTCTGCTTCAAGCTTTTTGGTGCTTTTGGTTTTATTATGTTTAGAAATGTGCTCCCATATACTCATCGTATATCCTATTCCTATAAAACACAGTATGTACATTTTAATATATATATATATATCCATGCATAACATCACAAGTTCTATATATATATATATATATATAGGTTATTCACTATACCAGGATATAGGTATATCCATAAACTCATAGGTACATATTATGCTGTATGCGATTCAAAGCGTGAAAAAGTATTAATTCTCTGAGTGCTCTCCTGTTGTCACGCTACGCTTTGTTCAATGCTTTCGTTCATTTATCCTTATAATGTACATATAGATAAATGTACAATAAGTATTATATATATATAAATAAATATATATATATATTCATGTATATTCAGCACATTCATGTTTTTACACTAGTTCCACTTAAACCGCATATTGAATAAAATTTTCATGTCAGTCGAAAGGACGACACGCTGGTGATCGGGTGGTTGAATTAAATATATAAACTAAATTCATAGAACAAATCAAATAAAACGAAAAAGGATCCTACTAACAATATTTTGTCGAATTTGAAAATTTTAAACTTTATTATTGTTACATAGTGAATGTTTAAAGGATAATAATACATATTTATAAACAGTGAATTTTTAAATATCATAGATTTATTATAGTATATACATATTCATACTGAATATTGATAACAGGATAATAAATAAATCTTTAAAAGTAATTGAGAGACGATTTACCATAATACGCAGAAATTGTTTTCGACTTTTTAAATTTTAAATGCAAAAACAAAATTAATTTAAAAAAAAAATTAATGATAATTTCAAGTTATAGAAAAACAAGTTTTAACAAAAGTGTATTGGAATTTTTTTTAATTAATTTATTTGAATTTAAAAACAAAAAATATTTTATATTTTTAAAATTTTTATTATGAATAAAAATGTATGTTTTCTGTTATTTAAAGTAAAAAGAAAATTTAAAGCATGTGACTAACAATGATAATTAATTTAAATAATATTCACCGTAAATGGATTCCCCAAATTAAAGTTCAGAATTTGAATCCGTTAATATACAGTAATTCTCGAAAGATGAAATTTTAAAATAAAGACTTGAAAATAATTCGGTAGTGTATATATATTAATAATCACAGCCACACAACATAATTGAAATATATTATGTGATCGTGTATCCGGCGGTGACCACGTGAAGGTAAACATAGCTTGATTCAATCTCAGGATTATTGTCTGCCATTTCGCATTCTCCACCATTTGTATTCATTGAGATTTGAGGATAGGTTTAGCAACATCTGTCACTAAGACTATGAATATTATTTAAAGTAATAATCCTTGGTAATAGAAATTTTAATAAAATTTCAGAATTATGCAAATATGTCGTTATTTTTTATAGTAAGTTTTCTAAACAATCGATAAAGTTATGATAATAACTAGAATAGAATGGTACATCCATATTTCTTTAATGAAGCACTCTGAAAATTTTATTCTCGAAATAAATATCAACATTGTGAGCATAAGGTTTATTCTAGAAATAATTATATAAAGGTGGATATTCTCGATGTTGTTTTATTGCAAGAAACTAAAAAAAATGTATCAACATGACAAGTGCAAGTATTATTGAAATTTTGTTTCTTACACGTTAATAGGTCAAATAACAATGCAGTGAGAAATGGAGTGATCAACTATCATCTATCTACTATACTTATCTACTATATTTCACTTTATGTCAATTTCTGACATGTGATTGGAACTCGGTTTGGAACTAAAAAGGGTGATGTGTTGACCATATGAAAACATATAAAAAATAAATATCTCACCAACAAATTATAGGTAGCCATAGATTTATGCAGTGATTTGTACAGTGCAAGTATTCTGATGCATAACCAAACATCTATAATTGATTCAACATTTTCTAACCAGAAATTTTAATTTATAATTGACTTGGTTGACATTTGATGATACTTGGGTATTAGAAACAGTAATTTAATATCGTACTGCTGCCCTATGCAACCACGTAGTGTAAGAGTCAAGATTATGATGATGATGATTATGATTATCATTAAACTTGTATTGTATTTCTACACCATTATCGCATCTAAGACAATATGAACATTTTTTTATATCAGATATTTACGAGTATATTTGCTTACGACTATAATTTGGCGATCATTAATAAAACTGATTAGAGTAAATTTTGATTTTAATGTTGCATATACTTTCTTGAATAAATGTTTAGAGATTATAACAATAAAATATAGACAGAAACAGTACAATTTCAATTCATATTAGTAGTGAAATCTTGTGTTATTCCATTCATAGAGAAAAATTGCAATTTATAAGTAGAATGGTGCATAAATCACCTGCTTTCTATGGTGGAATGTTTATTCAACTAGTCCATAAACATACACAGAGTAAAGATGGATTAGCCTAGTCTATTCGTGACCGGAAATCTAATAGCGTATAATCTTATATGGTATAAAAGGAAATTTTATTTTATTTTGACCTATTATATGATTTTGCAGAAATAATAATGCATACTTACATAAGGAAAATGTGTATAATTTTTGTATTAATTATCTAATATATGTGTATGTTAAAATATGAGTATAAATACTCAACGTGTGTGAAGTTTAACATATAATTAGAAAAAGGACAATAAATTTTAATATATGATATGATTTTCATCAGTAAAAGCATTGTGATATGGTGATATGAAAATGTTAAGCTCTATTTGTACCATTTATTTTGATAGTGTAAACAATGACAGCAAAAAAGGAAAAGGATTTTACTAAAAGCAATACAAAAATTGGTACAGGTATTTAAAAATATATTAAACCTAAAAATTTTTAATTTTATCACAACGATGTTCATTTTAATGTGAAATGAAAAGTGTAGTTGATCGGACAATGATTTGAATAATTCGGTATAGTGGTGCGTAAACTCAAAGATAGCTCCTTTTTTGGTGACATGTTTGTATACCATGTCCATAAACAAACATTAATACCTATATTTTAAATCAAAATATATAGATTGGACATAATATTAGTATGGTCACTCCAATCACCACCAAAATTATATATTAATTATATAAATATACATTTTTATTAATTTCCAATAAAATTGATTGTAGTCGAATTAGTAATTAAATGCAATTTCTAAATTAAAAAGAATATTTTGAAACGCGACCTCATTAAGGACAATTATTACGCAACCTTTAGCATATTCGAATTAAGATTCAGTATCAGCGTTAAATATATAATCAACAAACCGCATATTGTGATATAAAACAGACTTAAAACTCCACACCTGTCCAATTAGATATTGCGATACTGCTTTTAAATGGGAATAAATTTTCAAATATAGTAGTTCCACATTTCAATAATTTAGTAGACAGCGGTAGTTAAATATTCCTTGCGTAACAAAAACTATAATCGGCATTGTCAATATTGTCAGATATACAAATATATACTAGTTAATTACTGAATGTGTATAAACTACTTTAATAATATAAAATCAATAACAAGTTTAGCTGTGATTACATTTGAATCTCCTTTACTATATACTATATAGTAAACATATTTTCAGATACTATTGCATCGAAGACATCAACATCATTAACAATTATAAATACTACATCAAATCAAGATAATATAAAACGAACTAATAAACCATTAATGGAGAAAAGAAGAAGAGCACGAATTAATCAGAGCTTGGCTATATTAAAGGCATTAATATTAGAATCAGCAAAAAATCAAAATAAGACTTCGGAAGGCCAACCAAAGCATACAAAGTTAGAAAAGGCTGATATACTTGAATTAACTGTTCGTCATTTTCAAAAACATAGACATTTAGATAATCCAGGTATGTGCATAAGTTTCAACTTCTCTGAACATAATTAACATATATATATATATATATATATATATAAATAAATATAAAAAATACACAGTCACTCGAAGTGTTACCAATTAAAGATGCAGCAGTTTCGTCAATTTTGAATCATTTCATTTGATATGTTAATTTAATGAAAAAAATGTCACAGGTGCCCAATGCTAGTATTCAACGCTGCACGATTGTGGGTCCGTGTAATTCGTTGCCTTTCCCGACGCGCCACTATATTCAATGATTTTACACTTTTATATTATATCAAACGGATGATGATGTACATTAATAAGTCTACTGAATATGGAGGACACTGTTGCAAAAAAATAACTGCAGAACGTAACTGTAATTTATAAAAAATTGTTATGTTAAATAAGTTTTATACTTGTGTTGGATGCTGCTTGAATGTTCAACGGTTTTAACCAAATTGTTTGTATGCCCACGGGGTCAACGTATCAATTAATACCTTTTGTTGGTACAATTGTACACTTAAAATAATTATGTGGTAGACAAAATCGAACAAGGAGTGAATTTAAATAATTCAGTAGACAGGACAATACATTTAGGTACGACCACACGCCATAATCGACGTATACTGCCATGTTAGTCGATTCTATATACTACTATGTTACTATTATACGTAAATACTAGAGTTCACAAATAATAACTATGGTTGCAATTATCTGACTAAATACAATGCAATCACATTATTTGGTTTGAATCCCATTAATCATATTTACTTTCACTTATGACGTAGAACGGTATGTTTCGTAGGTTTGTAATTAATTTTATATAGACTAACCGGTGGACATAATATGCTTGTAACAATAATTAAGCACGACCTCATCAGTTATATAGCAATTATAGAAGCTTGAAATTGCTAACACTACGATTAACTTAACCGTATACATAATATTATTAAAATTAAACTAATTATATTTTCATAGCAACAGATAAGTATCGTGCTGGTTATTCAGATTGTGCAAGAGAAGTTGCACGGTATTTATCAACACCTGAACCTCCACCATTACCAAGTATACCAATTATATCAGATCCGGGTTGTAAAGCACGTCTATTACGGCATTTAGATCAATGTATAGCTGAAATTGATACAGAAATATGCCCAAAAATTATAAATATTCAACAAAATGATATAAAACTTGATAATTATTTTAGTAATATAAAGAAATGGTAATTTTTTTTTTAAATATTTCCCAAATTTATAGTCATCATAACGATAATACAAATAAAATTGTTTTTCTACAAGCAGTACTGATGATAATAACTCAATGGATTACAGTAGTCAAGATTCAAACCCATTGGATTTTAGTAAGAATAGTAAAGAAATAATTCATAATCATCATGGGCAACTAAACGAAGAATTGAAGGAAAGAAAACCAATCCAAATAATGGTATAATTTAAAAGTTAATAATGAAATATATATGAAATCTGTTGGAAATAAAACGTATCAATTGGTATTGAAATTATAAGAGGATACGAGGTAGTATAACCTGTAATTATCTACAGTTTATACTGAGAATAAACGGCAAGATTACTGGTATTTATATAAATTACTTGTTGCAAAGATAAAATTTAATTATTTTATGCACACAATGGTTATGAACTTTAATGAGATATCAAACTATTGGGTTCCATTGAACTAAATGATTGATTTGATTGCATAATAAAATCTACGATTGCACTCATTTTGCTATCGTCTAGTGTGATGATAAACAACTTACCAGAATATGTTTTTCCAGAAACATTAATCCGATAATTCACTCAATTCTTTCGAACTAATTATTCAAATAAATAATCACTTCTATAGTTTTTTATTTTACTTATTTCAGAATCAAGATGAGAATAATAATAGCGGTGATAATCCACATAATTTAAATATAAATATTGAAAATATAACAACACAAAACGATTTGGCTACATCATCATCAATATATTTAAATAAAATAGGTCTAAAATGTCATCAAATAGGTGGTACCAAATTATTCACAAGTAAAATGGAAAATGAAGTAAACCAGTTAACAAATCCATCATATTGCACTTCAGATGATAAAATTGATATATCAAAGAATACTGATGACATTATGATAATCGAGAATAATATAAATCAAAAGGTAATTAATAGTAAAATACGAGTATGTTCCATTCATATAGTCTCGTTTTGTCCTCAACGCCTACTCTAAGCTCTTTCAAATTTATATTATGAAATCTCTTACAAATACGTTGATAGACTACACTGGCAGCAAAGGACTCCTTCTTGTATCGCAAATGGGTTAATCCACATGTTGTATGTCAAATAATAAAATTCCATCGGTGAACCATCTCGAACAAACCATAGTGCCGCTTCCAGGGATTATTATATGCCGCTACGCTTTTTACTATGTTTGTTGCTGAATTTCTCGTCAATCTATATTATAACTCGTAGTCTAACAAACTACTATAGACATATATCTAGAATCATGTAATTCTGGTAAATCAAAATGTACTACTAATAATGTGAGCTAATTGTTGATTCACAGTACTGGACGATAAACCTGAATCACCTTCCTACAAGAGTTAAAAATATTATTTGTCTCGACATCATATTCACTAACACACTTAATTTCGGGATACACGTATAGAAGACATAATAAAAATGATATACAATTCATTACATAGTATGACCTAAATGAACGACAAATCAGCAAACTCAACAAAAGGATCATGGTTCGACGTCTGATGACGACTTATTGCTTTATTCACTGCTTATAATATTTCTATAAATTTCTAAATACTATTACATTCTGGTAAGCAACTAACATCTTAAATACTATAAGAAATATTGTTTATTTATTTATTTCAGGATACATGATTCATATTGTGTAAATCTTAACATATAAACATATAAATTAAAATACAATAAATTTAATCTTATAATCGATTACCCGTTCTATGTCAAGATTCTTATTGTCGTCTAGTTGGTATATATAGAATTCAAAATTTTTCATGAACTATTATTTGAACATTTCTTAAAATAACAGCAGTTAATTAAATTCAACGGTGAGTAACACATCCAGCAAGAAAGAGTATAATATCAGAAATCAAATTATTTCTATGTAATATAAAGATATCGACGATCAAGTGAAGAATGAATAAGTAAACGAATTTTAATCTTATTTTCTGCTTTTGTTCATAAGAATTAGAGTCGAAATATGACATAAATCACAAATTTTTCTGATTATATTATCCAATCAATAGGGAGTACATTGCCTAATATGGTTACTATACTGTATACTTGTACTATTATAATATTTTATATCCCTATATGTATATCACTACCATTATCATTTTAGATTGAAAATATTCAAAATGTTCATGAAATTAAATTACCCGATGGACAAACTGTATTGAGGGTACCACCACATTATGTACAATTAGCTGTAGCATTAGGATTAAATTCTCAAAATATTACAATACCAACACCAACTGATTTTGAAAATTTAATTGAGATTAATCGAAATCAACATCATCAGCAGCAACAGCAACAACAACAGCAGCAGCAGCAACAACAACAACAACAACAACAACAACAACAACAACAACAACAACAACAGCAGCAGCAACAACAACACCAACAACCGCAACAACAACAACAACAACAACAACAACAACAACAACAGCAGCAGCAGCAACAACAACAACAACCGCAACAACAGCAGCAACAACAACAGCAGCAACAACAACCGCAACAACTGCAACAACAACCGCAACAACAGCGACAACAACAATTGCAACAACATTCACAGCAACAACAACCGCAACAACTACAGCAACTACAACAACAACCGGAACAATCGCAACAACAACAACCGCAACAACATCAACAAATGCAACAACTGCAACCACAACAACAACAACCGCAACAACAGCAACAACCGCCACAACATCTTCAACAACAAAAACAGCAACAACAACAACAGCAGCAACAACATCAACAACAGCAGCAACAACACGAACAACTACAGCAACAACACGAGCAACTACAACAACAGCAACATCAACAACAGCAGCTGCAACAACAAAATCCACAACAGCCACAACAACCAACAGAAAAACTTATAAATCAAGAATCAATTCAACAAGTCATAGCAATTGATATAAAAACTAAATCCAAGAAGATTGATGCATGGGATAATTACCAAAAGATAATAAATCCTCCAAGTCGAATAAATGAAAATACAATTAATTCAATAATAAGTTCACAAACAGAAAATTTGATTGTACCGACCACCAATTCATTACAAAATAATCCAAATCCTAAATACGCTGGCGATATAACAACAGATAATAGTGAAATTATGGAAATTGATGATAGTACATCAACTGAAAAGTGTGTAAATAAAATGAAAAATTATGATTTAACGAGTAAGAAATTACAAGTAAATACAAATTATTCATTTGATGTAAATTTAAGGGCAAATCGATTGTATGAACAAAATCAAAATAATCAAAATTTATTAAATCAAAATATACTGATAATTCAAAATAATGTAAATCAAATTGATGAAAATATGTGGCGCCCATGGTAATAAATTCATTCATGACATTTTAATTCATCTTTTGTAATCAAAATTGATTGATAAATATAGATTTACCTCGAATATATGTTTAAAAGCAAAAAAAAAATTGAATATTATGTTTTGTTATTATATTTTATATGAGGAAACCGAACAAAAATTATAATTAGATATGTTAATTTCTACTATTAGTAAAAAAAAAAATAATTACAGACCTAATATTTTTCAGTATTCGCCGGAATTTATTTAAATTTATACTACCAATTTCTTTAAGAAGAGTTTCAAATTTACATAAAACAACTGAAACGATTTATTCAGGAAATATATCGTCTCAATATCGTTACATCTTTAATTAACAGATCGTAATCTTTCAGTAAATCTTAATGTATTTTGTAACACAATGAAGCACATGTCTTCTCGCAAAATATTGTCAATTGAAATTAATTAAAAATCTAAAATCAAATAAAATGCCCTTCAAAACCTATTTTATTATGAAGGATTTTTTCGTGAAGTTAAAAAACATTGCATTAGGTTAAAACTTATATGTATATTTATTTACCAAAAAAAAAGAAAAAAAAAATGTTCCAATTAAATAGTTTGTAGTTTGCAAAGAAAAGATTGGATTCTGCATGGAAGGCATCATCATCATAATCAATATCTCAACCGGTACACCGCGCGGTAACTCAGATTAACAACAAACAACTGCGATTGTTCACGATTTTCATAGGCACCATTAACATTATCATTCATCTCGACCTTTACTCTAACGAACAACCGCCATTGTTCACGAAATCTGGCCAGTACCTTCGTTTCTCGTCATTCTCAACCACTTGTACTAGACTCCTTAACGACGGTTCTTCAAAGAATTTTGCGATATGATTGACTGGTCGTTTCAGTATATGATCGATTCAATTCCAAAATTTAAATTTTTTAATTAAATCATACATACGAGTTAAATTTAAATATAATTACTGAATTCTAATAACTTTCCGGACACTATACATAATTAATATCTGTTCACACTAATCCTGGATCATAACTTTACATATATTATAATTTGTACCAAATATTAGAAATATTTTAATTTTGCTCTTAACATTTTATATATTATATAGAAATCAATGAATATTATAATTATATTGTTAAATTTATATTAATTTAAAAAATTAATTATTATATGTTATTATTATATAAATTAAATGTAATATTGCTTTAAATAACAGTGCAATCAAATGTTTAAAAATAAATTTAATTAGTAAAAAATATGCAATTATATGTAATTACTGCGACACTAATTCATATCTTATATGTTATAAAATAATTATTTAGATTAATTGTCCGATTTTCACAAAATGATTCTCGCAATATTTATGAAGAAAAGTACAAAAATATGAACAAATACAATCGTAAGTAATAAATAACTTGAACGGTTATTTGCAGGATTTAAATTTGTAAAACTTTGAAAAATATGACAAGTTACAGTTTAGAAGCAAACAAATCTGCAAAAATCAAAATAATCGAAATAATAATTTTTAGACATCAATAAGATTTTTGTTGGCATTATTAATTTAAATATGTTGGTGTTGCATATACATATCCTTTATATGTAAAACTTATTAAAAACGGTGGGTTGATAAGATATATTATTGCCCCAAATAAAACATTTCTCGCTTATCATATTGTGTATGAGAGGAAATTGAAATTTTTTTGGAACCTCCAATTCAAATGTTTTATATCGCTACTAGAACGTTATACGTAAGAGTATAAAGGAGAGGTATTAGTACACAAATATTATATAGTCATGTATAGTAAATTAATTGTCACGTTATCGAAAAATGCCCATCATCATCCTGTTCTGTACAAACCACTATAAATAGAAATTTTTCAACAATAAAATATGATATCAATAATAATAGTTGCATAGGTCATTAGTGTTGTGCATTAATCTCTAACTGCATCTTCACATAAAAATAATAAACTGTAAAGTATATGTAATTGAAGAATAGAAACAAAAAAATAAATTGTTTATAGTTTAGTCGTAATTGACCAGTTGAAATTATGGTGAGAATAATAATTAAATTATGTAATATTACCAGCGTGGGTCAGTAAGTTTTGATCTCTCAAACACATTTAGATATACGAGTAGTAAACGAAATAATGTTATTATTGATACATCAATATATATTTTTGGCATTTATAATTGCTTACTATATACTCAT
>JANSTX010054473.1:0-10971 GCA_027564355.1 Penthetria funebris | reverse complement strand
ATGCACTAAAAAGTAAAATCTAATTTTTTTTTAGTCTTTTCAAGTGCATTATGAAAAGTTATGGACATATTATAAATAATCTAATTAAAATATATCAATTTTATCCAACTACAAGTACAATGCCCACAACTTTATTTGCCCACAACTTAATATACCCATAACTTTTCAGCATGCACTTGAAAAGACTGAAAAAGAATATTTTTTACTTTTTAGTGAATTATTAAGAAAAAGTTAGCCATATTCAGGGAAAGTTATGTATTTTTTATGTATTCTATTTTAAAGATATGAATATGACAATCGGCTTGGGTATCCACAAATCGTATAGGTGTGATAATAGCAGGCCCAGCATAATCATACATATCCTGTATTTTTTCAGGAAAAAAGATTATATAGGAAGTTTTAATTGTAATGGATGAGATTATAAACATATTAGGATGTGAAATTTCATATTCAACTTTTTATTTCATTTAATACAACATTATATTATGTTGTGTAATATATTTATGTATACTCGTAGATTATATACAGTCGTACATATAGTAAAGCATTCATTCATAAAAATTCAAAACTGTACACACAAATTTACATACGTGAATCGAGAATACTACAACTGCAATTTCATAAAATAAATAAACATGTGAAAACATTTAAATAGAAATTTTTATTAGATATTTCACAAGTTCTTGTTGTTTGTCCTCTCTCTGGTTGTATATTTAACATTATAAATATGAAAAACTAAAATAAAAACTATACTTTATTAGTTTTTTTCTATATATTATTACATAAATAGTAATAATACCATTTCCCATATAGTGGGTTGTTTGTGTATATAAAGTAAAAACAAAAAATCGTTTATTATTTGCATACAAACCATTCATAAATTAGAGCATTTTCGTTTAGAGTATATTGACCTACAGCTATAACAGCGGCAAATTAACTTAAATGTTTATGCAACTATAATATTCATTCATTAAATATGTACATTTATATAATTTGTTGTTTTGTATATGTTCAGGGAAACAATAGTGAAAAGAAAAACATTCTCAACTCAATAAAATTTCAGGCGAAATACTACTAATGTATATACATTAACGTATATTTTTATATTTGTTAAATTTATTTTTTCCACAGTCCAGTCTCATTATTAATGAACCATTTCACTCAACATAGAAACGAAAATGATTACGTTGACAAGAGATTTTCGCAGAGATTCATTGATTAATTGTTCAAATATAATTTTTACTTCAAAATTTCCTTCAATGTTTTCAATACCGCAAACGTTATATTAGTTCGATCTAACTATGGCTCAATGTCCAAATAGTGTGTCATAGTCGTGCTAAACATTAACTTATTTCACTGCATGTACATTTTGGTAACGAATATAGTTTAGTCAAGCATAACCGTACTAGTAAGAAAAATGCGAATAATTGTGAATAAATATACATTTATCATCGATATACAAATATCTGCTGGAATTCGTCAAGATGATAGTTTGGGTCGAACCTTATTCTTTTGACAATAAATGAAATAATACAGTGAAAAAAAATCAATTGGAATTTGCTAAAAGATGTGAAACAAAATGGTCACCATTATTTATTAAGTCTAGAAAAATATGACATATAAATATGATATTTCTATTATATTATATGATGATCTGTTCACACACGTTTTAAACTTAGTATGATATCATTTTTCTATGACTGAAAGTATGATAAAGCGTTCACACGACGACATTAATTTTATTTCATGTATCATTGCTAACTATTCTTGACATGAAGTTTGCGCTATGTAATGCCAATTGAAATAAAATTTTAATTGAATTTCAATTAAATTGAAATAGAAAATAAGTGATAAAAATGTCAAAAAAACAGAATCACCATTATTCGCCCTCAGAGTTGTGACTATTTACGTGAATGATATGGGATGTTCTTGTGCAAATGGCCCGTTTACCTTTAGGAGGAGGCGACACTTTTTTTTAGTAGACCGTCGTCAGCAAAATGTCAATAACTATAAAAATTGCATTCAGTTCTGTCAAAAAAAATATTTTAAAAATGTAGAAAAACTATGGGTAGCGAGAAGTGATGATTCTGCATTTTCGTCAAAAAAAGAAGAGATTTAAATTTGTGTGTGCGCTTCATCTATTTTTCCTTTTTAGGTCCTGGGAGCAAAGTTCCAAGGGTCTATTGTATTTGATGCCGTTCATGTAACGCCAAGAAATAAACATCAAAAATTACATTGAAGTACTTATAATTGAAAAAAAAGTTGATTTATTCCGTCCGTCTGTGCGCACGATACCTTGAGAATGCTTCGAGATATCGCCATGAAATTATGTATGCGTCATTTTTATCTAATTTGTGAGCGATAGTTCGATGGTGAGAAAAATTGGAGTACTCCATCAAGTACCTCCCATACAAACTTTTTACACCTTTTAGATTAAAATTGGGTGTATAATATCAAAGATTAATATAATTACATTATATATTATTATATTGTTCTCTTATATTATATACCTGTAATTTTAGGCAGGTAACAAAGTTTCAAGGGACTATTGTATTTGAAATCATTCGTGAATCGTCTAGAAGGAATAATCGTTATTATAATTAAAAATATATGAAAATGTTAACTTGATCAGATAACTTCCTAGCGTACCTCCCATGTATAATTTTTACTCTTTACTGATTAAAATAAGTTATATGATAGTAACATTCAGTAATTTCAGCGAAAATTCTAGTTACGATATATCAATTATTTTGTAATTCTATTTAATGAATACTTATATATTATGTTGTGATCCGTTAAACAATTATACATTTCTCTTGTTTTCTTGTAGTTCTTTTATCAATTGCATTTTATACGGGAATAGATGTATTTTTTTTTTTTGAAAAATTCTATCAATCATCCTTGAGACATTTCCAGTTCAGGTGCGCAATGTCGAGAAATGGTGTCCGGACACTCACCAACACTCTGTCTTACTGCATCAATTTTTGTAACGTGCGTTGGCTATGTTATCGCCTAGATTTTATTTTCCAAACCGGTTTGTGCTAATTTTCAAAATTAAACAATTATTTAAATAAAATATTCGTATAACTTCAAAATGTAAAATTGTTATCGACTACTCTTACTAATGTCAAATGTTAACTAACATATGTCATCCACACAAGAATGTACAGTTAAACAAAATCGGACTGGAAAATGCCTATTCATACAAATTGTCTATTCAAAATAGACTTTATCCTGAAACCTATTATTCCAACCTGTTTATGAAAATAAAATAATATTTCCGATTTCATTGTGGACCTCAAATGTACATAGTGGAATGCTGCGATACAAATTTGACCATAATTTATTTGAGATTCAAAGAGCGAGGTATTTTAATTAGCTATTAAGCAGACAAGCTTTTTATTTCTCGTTCGAAGAGTCTTTGAATTTTATCTAGAAACCAATAACAAATGTATTGAGAAACCAATAATATTTTTATTTTATTTAAATTAATTAATGTAATTATAATAACAGTTGATTTCATTACCTAAATAACTTCATAAAATGTAATTTACAAAAAGAATATTTCCTTTTAACGATAAATTAACGAAAACTTTAAGTTTTGTTGAGAATGACTGTTTAAGATTTTACTATAAGTTTCTCTATTAAAGAAATGAACATTTTTCTATTGTTTTAGTATCTGTCATTAGATTTGAACGCACTTATTTAGAACCTTCAAGCGGTGGCGACATATTGTCTATTTATTTATTAGCGTCTTTTTTATTTTGTTTCCCTTGTCAGTTATAAAAGTAATATAAAATTAATTAAAGCAACATAATAAAATTATTCCTCATGTATATTATTTTTTAACCTCAATAACTTGTTGAATGACATATCAAAGCAACATCATCTGAACCTTTGCGCCTCAAGGCCGCATAGGGCAGCATTATGGTGTTAAGTTGCCGTTTCAAATATGCATGATCAATCACAATTATCCAGTTATACATTTGAATATTGCAGTAGAGTTGTGCATAAATCCCCATATACCTAGTTTGTTGTTGAGTTGGTATTTTAATCACTTCATTTGCCACCTTCATTAAAGCCGCATACTATCTTTAAACGTTATTTTCCTAAAAAAAATTACTGTGAACCACAAACACAGCTTAAAACAGTATTTATTACTAAAACGATTTTAACTCATTAATTCTAAACAAGTCATCAACGCAACTTAAAACAATGGTCAAAAATTTTAATCAAATTCGTCATTATATTGATTGATAAATAAATTCAGATTGTTAGCGAAAAATAATATTTGAATGCTTATATATTTAATCAATTCCGTTAAAGAAAACATTGCGATTTTATTTTTATGTTTTAACATTCCAGTAAAATAATTAAAAAATTGACTACAAATTTATCGTTAAATCTAATTGCATTTTATTAGCATAATATTAATTAACATATTGCAAGTATGTACAGAGATTTTTATATGTCGTAAATATACGTCGATATAATTAAGTGCAAATGTTTATAGTCAAGCTGAGGCCGAGTGTGGTGAATATTGAGAAAGATTTGAAAAATTAAAGTATTTTCTTCTATATATATATATTCCATTCCTTGCCGCAGATTCGCTTATTTGTTCTATGAATTTTTCTAGTACCTAAATTTTGTTGACTGAATTCGCTTTTCGATATGTGGTTGTAACTCATATTTTTTTGTATTTTAACGGTAATTTCAGGAGGGAATGTTAAAAAGCACAGGAAAAATGTTTTAAAACTTTAAAACAGTTACTCTTTAGAGCCGAATTGTAGGTACAAAAAGATTGTGAAATCAAAATTCCCGATTCTTTTTACTACATAAATGGATACACCCCCCTAGTTTGTTAATCCTATACTTTCCAGTTTTGTTAAATTTCAATTATAGTTATTTGAGTGTTCAAATATGATTGATACATGTATTTTAGAAATGGTAAAGTAACATCGTAACGTAATGTCGCGCCTTGTGGTGTACATAGGTTACAATCTTACGTACAGATACCTCCTTTTCAAATCAATATACAAAATCATGGTAATTTCATATTTATTTCAGTAACATGAATAATATGAATGTTATCTTTTACATTTCTTCATCTTCAAAAACAAAAAATTGTCCTTCAAAGTTCACAAATAGACGCAAACAATATGAGACTTTAAAATATTGCCTCAAATATAATAATATATTATCTCTATTTATATGCCGATAGATTTTATTCTGATTCCTTTCAATTTACATTTTTTTGTTGCCATTAATAAATAAGAAAACAAGTCAAAATATAGAATTGATTATACGAGTGAGTATATTCTTAAATATATTCAAGTTACTTATGTAGTTATATTCTGTAAATAAGGCGATTGATATCAACAATAGAAAATATACGAGTAAATATATTCATATGATCTTTACGCCTTTGTGATTCAATTGAAATTTTGTAATTTAATTTTAAGGCACGAGGAAGATTGCAATCGATAATGAACTAAACTAGTCTCATATCATAGCAAATGCATTGGCAAAAAATTAAAATCAAAACTATAATGCCTATATTTCAGAAATCTCAGGATCGTACTCGATCATTCCATTCAACACATTTTATGGTTGTGCAAAGTTGATGCAAAGTGAAATAAGAGCTTTGCCGATATAAGCAGTTAAAAATTGCATGAAAAATGTTTGTGAAATAATGAAGTGGATCATATTATAATTTCACTAATTTTTGATCTATAGTTTAAGCGAAGTGAATAAATGAAATTCACTAAACAATTATAATATATAATATATATATATGTATATATAATAATCACCAAAATTATATTTATCTGCATAATTGTAATTATATTACATGTATTATTTATTATTTATCATTAATTTAAATCAGCTCTCAAAATCTTCACTATTTCGCCACTTCAATTTTCATATCACGTGCGCATACATGAGCGAAATAAAGATAAAGCGAAATAAACATACGAAATAATTATGTTCCACAAATCGTTATTTCGCTTGTCAATTTGGTGTACGGTTCATGCGAAGTGAAATAGTGTGGAACTTGTTATTTAGCACATGCAAAATGAAATGACATTTTATATGGTATATGAAATGGTATATTAATCGCATTGTGTGTAATCTAATGCTGGATTTGTTAAATTTTGGTTGTATAAGACTAAACATTTTAGCATTAGACAATATTATCTTTTACATTTAGAAAGGGAAGTACATTTTGTCAGTATGTTGATCCAGTTCACTTAGTAATTTACTGATGCTAAAAAAATTCATCCTTAAAAATTATTACAGACGGTTATATTTTTTTATATAAACGCTAAAAAATAAATTCCAAAAATTTCAGGATCACTGACAAAATTAGCATTGTACCATGCATTGGGTGTACTAATCGCGAAGACTAATTTATTGCAGACCTTGTACCGCTGTGTTATGCTGTCGAATGTAAATACGTCACTTTTCTTGTGTTTTTATATGGGGGCAAATAGGCAGATAATTCAATTTATAAGCTAATTTATTGTTAATTACTCGGAATATTGACTGCAAAAATCATTACATCGAACAAGTTGATGTACACAAAATGGTGACAGTAAACCTGCAAAATAAATCAAATTGTACACATTCTTGGAAAACATAGAAAATGCATTGAGGAAATAAGTAAATTTGTGATAAATTCATAATTAATTTGATCAAATTCTTTCATTTTCTTCTGTATTATTTACAATAAATTTAATTAAGAAATAGTTTCTGTGATTGTAATAACCTACAATCTACTAAAAAAACATAGTCATGAGAGAAAATGGTAAGAAATTGGTCAAACAAATTTCTGAATTTCTAAGGGTGCCTTCTCTCGTTGTCAAACATGAACAATAATATGACCTAATTTTTATACAGATTCATCATCATCATAATCATTATCATCGGTGAAATTACATGGTCTTTATGTATTCTTTATGGGAGAATATAGTACCAAAAATCTCAAGTTCGTTCCGCAGCTGATATAGGTTTATAGTGGACACGATTTTATTTTTCAGAAAATAAAAAGGTTTCACCAGTGGTTATACTGGGATCTATGTTATCCACCCATGCCAGTTTCGTTAGTTCAAAATTGTTCTCTTATGTTCCAGATTCCAAATATTTATTTCATCAGCCAAAAGTCGTGTTCTGAATCCACGGGATTTAGCTGAATCCACGAGATTTAGCAGTGCGAAATATTAATTCCTAAGTATCGTGTGATAATTTTTAGATATTGTGTCATAGTGAGTTGTAGACTTTAGGATGAAATTCATCTTGTTTTAATCGCATGCACCTAATAAGAGGTGTGTGTATATAAAATTTTAGTAATTGCTGTACTCAGGCATTACGATTTTGTACTCCCGCAATTATTTGATCAGTTAGTTCACCATGGCTCCAATATAAAAAGTTCTGCGGAACAGTCGGAAGTTGTATTTTCTTTGGTTACATATGCGTTATTATGTTATTTTATCTGCAGCTGCAGTAAATTTCCTACTTTCAGTTAAGGTTATTTGTGTTTTTTTCTTGTCATTATTTGACTTGTTCATTATACGAAATTCCGAATCGACTTATTGCGATCATGTGCAAAAATGCAACAAAAATTACCATAATTTCTTTGTATATGTAAGTGGCATATTAAACAAAGTTAATTAAAAGGAACTAAAAAAGGATCTTTTGCTAATATGAAAATTTGAATCAAATGAGGTACCTGCCTCAAAACCATACGTGACTATTAAATGAAGCTTTTTCTCTAATCAAATAAGGAAAATATGCTTTGACAATATGACAAATTTTATATATTCACAATTTCCGTGGGATTTTCCAATTGTCTTTTTATAGATGAAAACTTGATGTTTTCCACATTCATTATAAATAATATTATTTTCCTGAAGAGGAAATTCATGATGGAAAATTTCAGTTTTTTTTTTTTTCAAAAATAAATGTTCATTAACGAAGACAAAAGCTTTCTGATAGTCAGGAATGGTAGATAGAATTTTCCTTCATTTTTTTTTTCTTGTGTCTGAAATCTCTTGATTCTTCTGAACGAATGAAAACTGTTGTATATGAGAATATATTTTAGGATAACGAGTTTGTTTGTTTATTTGGAAAAGTTAGATTTCAAATGATGACAAAAGAATTGAGGAAAATGTTCACAGTTTGTGTATTTAGTTGTTATATAGGTACTTGGTTGGGTACATATTTTACACCCACCCATTGCACATTAATAGTCATCATATATATTATAATATAATACTATACTGGTGTGTCCATATAAAGTATGTAATTATGTTAATCACATTAATTATTTATAATTAATTTCACTTTGTTTAGCCGTAATGAAACGGCAGTATTAACACAAAAATAGGTAAAAGATATGACTACTTAAATATAAATTCATAATATTTGAGAAATAAATTAACAATTTTATTTACTTTCTTGGTAAATTTTCAAGAGTAAATGTAAATTACCGTGTCGTTACACTTAGTTAATCCAAAGAAGCACCAAATGTTGATTTGATAAATTATACATACTTTCAATTCTTTTGTGTTTAGTGAATTGGTTTTTATTAATATGAGAAGAGTTCATCAAGAATGAATGAACTTTAATTTAATGTTATGCATGCGTTCCATATACATATTGAGTATTCACAGGGCATATCTATGGATGACAGTATTAAAAATGAAGACGTTATGGGATCCATGGTTTGATAGTCGAGCCTGGAAACAAAATATAATTGTAACAGGCCAGCTAGAATATAGAGAAGTACTGCGATTGTTGTTACGGGTTCGTTAAGAATAACGCCTACCTTAAGCCTGCTTTGTCACTTTCTTCCAACGGACCTCCACATCAAGTACTTAGCTTCATGTAGCGCAATTAGGCTACGAGAATCGGACTGGACAGCGAAACAATATGATCATTAAAATACTTTGGGCCTACTGTCAAGAGACCTGATAATTGCACTGGACAGGAATAAATGTAAATTACCGTGTCGTTACACTTTGTTAATCCAAAGAAGCACCAAATGTTCAAATCAATTATACATACTTTCAATTCTTTTGTGTTTAGTGAATTGGTGTTTATTAATATGAGAAGAGTTCATCAAGAATGAATGAACTTTAATTTATAATGTTATGTATACGTTCTATATGCATATTGAGTATTCACAGGGCATATCTATGGATGGCAGTCGTATAAATGAAGACGTTATGGGATCCTTGGTTTTATAGTCGAGTCTGGAAACAAAATATATTTGTAACAGGCCGACTAGGATATAGGGAATTGCTGCAATTGCTGTTACGGGTTCGGTAAGAATAACACCTACGGATGCCTTAAACGTGCTTCGTGAATTTCTCCCAACGGGCCTCCACATCAAGTATTTAGTTTCATGTAGCCCAATTAGACTACGAGAATCGGACTGGACAGCGAAACAATATGGACATTCAAATACTTTAGGCCTACTTTAAAGAGACCTGAAAATTGTACTGGACAGGAACTTTAAGGTAGAGTTTTCAAACATAATGGAATGGGAAGACAATTGCCTTTTATGAGAATTTAATACTATGATATTCACTGATGGTTCGAAAGGGAGTTCCTTTAGCAGAAACTTGTCGCCTTCCAGATTGGTCAAGTGTATTTCTGGCAGATATCCTAGCAACAATTATACACGAAGAGTGACAATAGTCACGAATAGTCAGGCGACCTTGAAGGCCATTAGTTCGTTCAACATATACTCTAAACTTATCAAGAAATACCACAATAAACATTTCAATATAGATGGCAGAATTAGCGTTATTCTACTATGGGTTCTAGAATATGGGAGCATAGAGCATCAAATTTGATAAGCTGTCAAAACAGGGTTCAACACTAGATATATCCTTGACGACGGAGATTTACACTTTATTAAAGAAGGTCAAAAGAAACATGTGTGTTCACTATTTATGATTTGCAGATACCATTGCTGGTTCACTTTTACTAGCCGCTTCAATAACTGTTTTTTGGCTTTTTATTTATCATCAGTCAGATTTTCTATTACACTATTCTCCATTCCCTTCCACTGGTACCAGCCTACTTAATGACGGTTGTTCGCCACAATGTGTACGACCGGGTCTTCTAATACTACGCGGATTCCGGTTAAGAACGTATTTTGCAATATCAGATCTGCCAGTCTCCACAAATTCTCAGTTGATATTGTAATTGGCCAGAAATTTTTTAGCATGCGTTTGAGGCAGCTATAGACGATAACTTGAATTTATCACCAACTTTGTGTCACGATATTTTTTTGTCACCTTCCAAGTTTCGGGTCAAAAAACAGGATACCATTCATGTTTGTCGACTCATCAACTATAGTTTGTTTGGTTTTTTTTTTTTTTGCATCATTGAATCAATGATGTGGAATCAATACAAAAAAACAATATTAACATTTTTAAAGGAAAAAACTGTTTTTTTTTTTTATATATGTTTAATCCGAACCCTGTTTATGTTTCATTAATCCCAGTTCCCTACGTTTGGTTACTTGATATTGTAGTTTATATTTTCAAACAATCAAATAATATGTGATAAGTAAATATCACAAGTCTAATGGAATTTTGTTGTGAAATTGGAGTGTGTACAACTAGGCGAGAGCTGTAAATATGCAATATTAGGTACAATGACATCATATTTAAGTCTATGTACATAATAATTGTATACAAGTTAAAAAAACATCATGTTGTTATTTGATATTTGCAGGTTGAGACTTGAGAGTATATTTATTGTTATGAAAACTGCTAAGGTAGTTGTGTATATTTATTGAATCTTCCTTATAAATAACATTGATCGAACGGTTAACGAAAAGGCTATGTTTTATTATGTGTATAATAAAAATATGACTTGAAATATAATTTAAACTTAATTTATTTAACGTAACAATTATCTTCTTCTTCTTCTTCTTCTTCTTCCTTGCCTTTTTCC
>JANSTX010054472.1:0-10972 GCA_027564355.1 Penthetria funebris | reverse complement strand
TATGTTGTGATCCGTTAAACAATTCCCAGGGCCTACAATAATTGGCGATGCCAATTATATTTCTCTCGTTTTTATATATAATTTGTTCAAGCAAGCATTTATTTTACTAATATGCAACTTTCATAAGAATTGAATATAACAAATATAAGTAACGTAATCGTGTACAGAGAAAAAAGGGAAATAACGAATGATTCATTTGAAATGTTTGACTAGTTATAATTAAATTTGATATTACTACGAATTATGAAATAAAATTGTTTATTTATGTCGTTTAGCATTTTAAATGAATATTTAAAATTTTTAATCGAAAAGTATTATATACGCAAAATACTGTATAAGTAAAACTTTACCCTGAATAAGGTATTGAAGCAGGAATGTCGCACACTGATTACAAATATCTATATTTCAACGATTATCCATACACAAATTATATTTATAAGCTACTAATTATGAAGTTTGCAAGCTCATAGTTAAAAATTGATAAAATTTTATCTATTCTGCTATGCCCTATATATACACTCTTGAGTTATATTCTAACTATATAATTGGGATAGAATTAGAATAAAATTTTTGATATTCAATCATATTTAGTGTTCATAACCTGAACATATAAGATGTATAATCTATCCTACCTATACAGAAAACACAAGATGGACAAGTTGTTAGTAATAATACCATAAATATTTAATAAACCGAAAAAATTATCTAGTATGTACTGTAATTAATATAATTTACTATCATATTAAATTTCGCATTTATATATACTATGGATGGACTGAAATGCCTAAAAATATCTAAAAATGGAAAAAGACATTTTTTAGTTAAATTACATAATTTTGTTGTTTTACTGTTTGATTCTCTCCTTATGTTTTGCATTTGTATATATTTATACATACATTTTGCATCCGAATAGTTACTTGGGTTGAAAAATAAAAAAAATAAATAAATAAACAAAACAATTAAAATATTGAATATATTGAAAATGAATTATAGGTTAGTGATTACATTTTCCGGTTTTTTCTTTACCCTATATTTTCAATTGTAAATAATGAACTTTTATTATAAATAAAAGTGTTCTATGCTTGTTGAGTATAACTAGTGAAACTTGATGGATCAGTCATGATGAATGTACATATGAGAAAAAAGGTCTTTATATATACATCATCAACTACAGTCTAATTAAATCATAATAAACAGATTTTTTTTTTTCATTTTGTTGGGTAATTGCTGTGCTGTTGAGAACTGTTAGTTAGAAATCTGAAGTTCGACATCTTAGCACTGATACTTTGAGATAACTATTTATCATGTGAAATGTACATAGTAACTAGTTTTTACGTTATGCTACTGTATGATATTCAACTTATACATATTATAATATTATGATGCGACATGCCGATGGACAAAACACCCAATTGTTTAAATTGTTATGCGGTTGTAATATCTAAATGTATCATAAATAATAAGGCCAATAATATTAAACAATTTATCAAACATATAATATAGTAAATAAATTTGCAAGAAACCGAAAAAATAGCTTGTTTCAGATTTACAGAGGTAATAAATAGTATACCAGAATAGACCTATAATACTATGTGGATCACCGCGCGTAAGAGATAAATATTGGTTGAGTAACCTCGCTGATAGTCGGCTACTTCATTCGTCATATACGATAACGGACCAAAAATAATATGTAATGTGTGCAAACTGTCAATTACATGATACTTTAGTCCTGTTGCAAATCAATTGAACAACTGTACAGTTAAACTGCGAAATTTTACTTAACATTAAACTGTGCATTTTTGTTTACCAAATGACAAAATTCAATCCAGGAAGTTTTTATAAAATGTACAAATATGTCTAATGGCCTGTCTGAAATGTGTCGAATTGCACATTTCAGACAGACCATAAGAATTGATAGGAATATGGATAAGTTGTTATCAACGAGGATGCGAAAAATAAGACTTTATAAATACTATTTATTCAACAGATAATTTAAAGTTCCTATCATTAATAATTTATTATATAATTATTAAAAAAAAAATAGCATATTAGTATCTATTTGAATTCATGTGCATAACATATAAACTTCGACTAATTAACGTGCTATAATTTATTGTTATTGCTGTTAGATTTGAACATATGGGTGGTTGTATCTGTCATGATATGACAGTTTCGAGCACAATAACCTTGGAATATGTGAGCAATATATTGTGACTAACTAACAAATCATAAGTATATAATACAGTTATATCTTAATTGTGTTTACTTAAGAAAAGTCAAAAAAAAAAAAAAAAAATATTGAAACACTTCGAATAACCCCTACTCATATCTACAGCACTGATAATATTAATACAGTCTATTTCAAACACACTCGCAAATAAATGTTAAAAATAAATATTGTTATCGCAAAAACAGCCACGAGTTTGCTATTTAATCACGTACCTACGTACATTTTGTTGTGAGCTGGAACTGGGGATTTGGAATGAAAAAAAAAATTATAAGTTCAGTAATAATAAAATAAAATTATATTTTATTATATGCTGTACAAACTGTACTAAAATTTGTATGTATGGCTCTGTTTTTACTGTATTGTATGCTATGGCTTGGCTATGCTGTTGGAATATAATAGGTGATGTGTTTTTGCTGTATTTTTGCTGTATTTTTTGCTATATTTTTTGCTATATTTTTGCTGTATTTTAGCTTTGCTGTGCTGAACTTGGATTTGGCTTCTATATATATATATATATATATATGCCATATACTCAGAGGAGTAGAAAATGTTTGTTTAGCACGAAAAAAAAATTACGATATAAGCTGAAAAGTAGTCTTGTATGGGCAAGTTATTTTGATTAATATACTCTTATATGTACAAGTATACAGACAACTGTAGATTTTTTCATAGAGAAACTACTATTTAATGCGATAATGATGATGATGATGATGATGATGGTTATTACGATGTTAATAGTTGTATGGATATTAATAATGATGATGACTATTGCTAAGTTACATTATTGTTTCGTTATTTTATGGCTTACATTTTTCTTTCTGTATATTTGGTCATCATTGCCAGTACAATTGCTTTCATTCTAATTCTATAATTCCAAAATAACTTTTTGAATATTTAAACAACTGCTGATTATTATAACTAACTATATACTTACTCATCATGTATTTTATGCAATGATATTGATGATAATGATCGCACAAATATCAAGATATGAAGGCCATACAAATAATAACTTTGAAACAAAAAATAAAGAAAATAAAAAACAAAAAAATTAACGCGAATAATAAAATGTAGTATTATTGGTTATTATACTAGTCTGTATATAAAATGTAATATGCAATATGCATTTTATGGTCTTTGTATTATTGCAATACTGCAATTTCTGAGCTTATTATGTATGGAAATAATAGTTTTTTTTTTTTTTCTCCTTATTGTTCTTTCGTAACCACAATATATATATAATAATTGCATGGAAAAAAAAGAAAGAATTGCATATTGCAATTTTAATCATGCATGCACAGATAGACATATAATAATATATTCGTGTATACAATTATAAATGACCTTCACTATAATTATACATCAAAATAAAGTGACTGTGATCAACGATGACGATAATAATAATAATAATAATAATAATAATAATAATAATAATAATAATAATAACGCAACATAATTTTATAATTAGGGTTTCCCTACTTCATTTATCCCAAATAAGTAAATATTTTATATACCAACTATAAAAGCATAAGAAGAATGTTAATGAATCATACTTTTGATGTGTTATTGATTTTTTGTGACCACGTGCTACAATGAAATGAATGTTTTCAGTAGTTTTTTTTTTTTTTTTTTGTTACAGGATTTATGAATTGCCTTTTTTAAGCGATGACGTTTTTACAACCCATTGGTATATATACTTTCTTTTTTTTTTCACAAACAACTGTGACAGACTGTGAACCTATTTTTATTATTTTATTATTTACATCAATGACTTAAATCCTTATATGGTAAACAAAACATACATTCATATGAGGCAACAAAAATTTTCTTTGTAGATGTTATGCAGTCAATAGATAATAATTATATAGATAACATATTAGAGCTTCTTTAAACTTGTGGATATTTAAGCAATTTAAAAAATATGAAAAGAAATAAAAATGCCATTTACACCAATTTCTCATAAATACACTTTATAATTTAAAGTCATCATTTCAAACCTATAATCATATGACATTAACGAACAATTGCCATTGCTCACTATTTCTGGCCCGTTACTTTATTTCACTCGATATTTTACCACTGGTGCAGGTCTTCCTCTCCACCGATCTTTATTAGTTTTGTGTTTGACTTAATTTACATTATTGTAATTTAAATAAATAGGTTTTTCATCTTAATGCAAAATTTCAAATATGAAAATATTCTATTTTTAGTTTTATAATTAATAATCCATTACCAAATATGTATGACTGAAAAACTTGGCCAATCCTTTATCATAAACTTCATCTCAACATATCACATTTTATAATATTTTTATAACATTTTAAAATGATGTTTAAATTTATACCAATAATGAATCAAAAGATTTATATGGAAAACGTGGTCTTATACAGCCACGCAATCTTTTAGGTTTAAATATGTCATTATTTATAATTGAAGACAACATCGAAATATTTTGAAAAACTTTGATCTCTTAAGTTGAAATTAGAAATAATTTTAAATATGAGAAGCTTATAATAAAAATATATCATTGAAAATATTATAATTTTAATATTTTTGTATTTATTTATTCCTACAAAATTTCAAAAATATGTAATGTTATCTTAATATGGACCGATTAATGATTAATGATATGAAGAATGTGTCTAAAGATATTTAAGGAATTTTTTTCTGCAAATTTTCAACAAGGTCTTAAATGCCTTTATATACAAGATATGGTTTGAAAAGTCCGCGGCCTTATATATATATATATATATATATAATATTATTCACATTTTAATGTGAAAAAAATAGTGCTAAAATAGTGGATATCTGGGTATGAAAAAACTGCTGTAAAAATCGAAGGTGAAATTGGATTATTTGGGCTACAAATTTCATCCTCACCTATAATACTTTATGGAGCCGCCCTCCCCCTCAACGAATACTATGTTTATTTCAAAATTTGAATTTCTTCATTTATTAGAAACTAGTGCAGTTTTTCGGTTGACATTTGATGTTAGATGTATATGTAATACCCACCCTATGCACCATATTGAGACGTAAAGTTTAAGATGATTGATTATTAGAAAGTATTTATTACAATTATTGATACTATATGTGTCCGTACCTAATTATACACTTCTCTGTTAATATAATCCTATCATTTGTAAGATTAATTAATATTTAACCAATAATTTGTAAATCACAACAAAGCAGCGATAGATGACAGTTAATTTTTTACGAGAAAGACAGATTTCCATTTTTAACCAGGACTTTTTACTTTTTATTATTTTTTTTTTTTTTCCATGAAACATATAGAATTTTGTATTATATTGTTTCTTTTGTTTTTTCTTGCTATTTCTTCCTTATCATTTTTTTTTTTTTTTTTTTTCATTTCCTTTATTGTATAAAATGTGTGTTTATAATTTAATATTTTGATGACAAGCAATCGTGTCCGTATGATGTCTACAATAAGTAAACATAAAATAAGATATTAACAATGCTATAAGGAATGCTATAAGATCCACATGGAAAGCGTTTCACAATACTGGTGATGATTAGTACTTACGTGGGCCTTCTGTATACGATATTTAATTATATAATATTTTAAATCGAAAAAAGAAATATGATAAATGTCAGATATTGTTGAATACCTTAGAACGTCATATCAAATTGGTAATTGTATGTATATGCTCTTGCATGGTACATCACTACTTCTGTATATTTTATTCATATACATCTCATGCATTATATTATTGATATATAAATAGTCCTCGTCAATATTCAACCTTGCAATAAATAAGCGAATACAGTTGGATTACGTAAATATCTCTAATATTTTATTCTGCATTTATAAAGAATTCAATATTTTTTAAATGATGATGACTAAAAGAACTACGATATATTATTATCTTTACCTATTTTAATTAAACTTTTTCCACGTGCCTATAGTAAACGTGACATTTTAATTTTCAACAAATTTAAAAATACAGTTTTTCAGCTTTTTATTTTTCTTGTTTTTGGACAAAAGTGTTTTGTATACACATATGAACGTTGTGGAACAGTTAGACACTTAATGTGAAATTTAGTCAAAAGCCGAAATTGATAAGTTATTATAATTTGTGTTTTCTTTTTTTTTTTTTTTATTTATTTTTTATCTTTCAACATATTTTCATTTTATAATTTTATGGATGCTGTTGTATATAGAGCTGCTGATCACTGATTTAATGGCAAAATATAAAATTCCAATAAAGCAGCAGTATATACTCGTATATTATTTATTTGTAAGGTTTTCTGTTGAAATCGTATTTGCCATTGATACTTCAAACTTCATATACACGATATTGGATATAATAAAATAGATGTGTACTATAAGAAAAGACTATATAAAAAAAATAGGTATATAATAAAAATGTGTCAAGAAATTATGCAACCGCACGAGATAATTCAAACCAGTTTCTTAAAATTGTTATAACAAAAAAAAAAAAATTGTATTTTAGAAACTCTTAATATTAAAATGTTTACGAGTTTTTATTGAAAGACGACATTGTATTTTGTCTTGTCATGTGCGTTTATATTTTTATATGGAAAAGATCATTCGTAATATGTATAAATTGTAGTTTATTGATTTTGTTAAATGAAAATTGAAACTTATTTCTTACTCGTATATAATTGGTGGCGAATGGAGTGATAATTGGTGGCGAATGGAGTATGTAAATAACATCAGGTTGCTCAACCTATATTTTATAATACAACGAATAATCAAATAAATTGTTTTATTTTAACACTCTTGATTGAAATATGTATAATCAATAATAATTTTTAACATAAATATGATTGATTCAAAATTGAAAGTTTTCTACATATAAAATTATGCATAACTCTGCTCTCTTTCGATGCTATAGAGGTGGATGTTAATTCTTATATGATTTCATACAAAATGTACTTATCAGTCTATTCAATTCCGTAAGTTAAATATGGTTCAAGTCCAATATGGATTTATATGCTCATTTTGTTTTCAATGAAAAAATTTCACCAGATATTAGTGTATTAAGAAATAATCAAAAATACACGAAACTAATTATCTATCTACAGTTCTGTGAAGTGTAAAACTAAACTGATGTAATATTATAATAAATAATTGTAAAAAAAAAAATGCATTATATTTATAACAACATTCACATATTCTTTGACTTTTCTTTGAACGAGTATACTCGTATTATACATTTAAATGAATGTAAATTTAAAACAAGATATGCCATAAGATGGGCTTTGACTAGTGTTTGCGATCATGAACAATATTAATTGTAATCAAATGAATATTAGCAGAATTTTTACTTATCCCATTTGGTTAGTCTGTTAATTTGTTGGTCAGAGTGGTGCTCTAAATCTCTGATCTATTGTACTATTTTCTGTACTCAACACCAGGAATCTATATAACAAAAATTCAAGTGGGTGATATAAATTACGAATGAGTTCGTGTTCTGGGAACATATTGCCAAATTTTAGTAATATTTATATGTAAATTCGTTTGATCTATAAGAATATATTTTATATATCAATACATACAAATTAATAAATAATGCAATTTTATGCATTATGTGATATTTGAATTTGTAATAAATTAATTTAATGTTAATTACTCGTAGTATTCGTACACGCATATTGGAAATACAATTTTATTGTGAATTGAGCTTTTTTTCTTTTTTTCAAATTCAATAATTCTTCATTTAAGTAATAAATAACACAATTTGTGAATAAATTGTTCATTTCAGTTGTGTGAACTAATCGATTCCTTTTAATGCCTATATATATTTTACAATATAATTTTAAAGTTTATTGGATATGTTTAAATTTAATGTCAAGGGGGAAAAGAGATCAGCAAGAAACCTGTTCACGATGGTACAGAGAGTCTTAGGTTGTAAATTAGTACATATAGGAATAATTATTAGCAATAGATATATGCATCAATAATCTTTCTTGTTTGATATGATATTGCAGTTTTTGCAAAGTTTTGTAAAAGTGAAAGTTATTTGCATAACGAAGCAAATGATTTTTTCTAAGTTATGGATTATACTATCAATATACTATTAACGGTTTGAGTTCCTATATTTAACGGTGTATCAATCATTCATTCCCATTCATGTATATGCGGGTATAAAGACCTTCAATATTTACGTGTTGTTATGCTTTAAATGTATACTCTCATCAAATCATTTGATTAGTTTAGTGATTTACATTCTTCTGTAACAAGTATAGTTCCGCATGCTTAAGTTAATAACAAATATTTTATATATAATACATGTGGAACTTGAACATGTATTGCCCATTGGTTAGCTGAGTATATTATATGGTCATGGCTTGATTATACCTATATTATTAGGTACAAGAATATGTATATGAAAACATAATTTTCGTTCAATGTACGGTGTATACGTGCTTGTTTTTCGTTGACGTTGAACGAAAACATTATACAGAATAAAGTAAAATTAACTTAATGGACTTTATATTGTTTTCTTGATTACATTCATATGAGGCGTACATGCTCATGTATATAAATATGAAAGACCAGTCATTATTTCACATGACAAACATAAAATATTTAGCTATTCGGTTTTAGATATTGTATATATATATATATTTATAAAAAAAAAACAAAGAATCAATAGGTTATAAAATTGGAAAAAGTACTTAGTCAGTCAATCCACCCAACCAATAATTTATCGTGTACATATGATGATGAGTACTCATTGTTAACTATACAATTATGTCATTTTGGATTACTTCATGAACATTTTTATGAAGTTTTTTTGACAAAAGTTATTCTCTATTCTTTCGTTTATATATGTACATAAATGTGGTAGCATAACTAAAAATTGGACAAAATTGCATATCGATTAAAATAGGATTTATGTATTAAATGGGTATGTAATGTGTATATATTATAGTAATTTGATCAATAATGTCACAAATATAAAGAAAAAAATGTTCAAAATACATATTTTCAAATTATACGAGTAAAACATATTTAATTGTTTTTCAAATATTTTGATTATGGAGACTTGCAGTTACCTTAATGGTACCTTGTCATAGATTAACTACGCACCTACAATTTGCATCTAAGAAGATTATTTAATTAGTTATCAAGTCAGAATTACGAAAATATGTAATCATACATTTTGAACATCCCATTAGACCGATATAATTGTATACAATTGGGTATGATAATTAATTTTGGATTTTAGAAAAAAAATTAGAGCCTAAATATATACATTTAATTTGAAGATCAAAAAATATACCGAAAATACTAATTCAAGCGACGATTTCCATTACTATTATTATTTCATTAGTTATGTCAATGTCAATGTCATCTTTAAAGTTATTTCCTTCCGATATGTTACGCGCACTATTTTCTATATCATGTTTTGAGTCAATTTAATTGTCTTATTTAGTTCCGTATCTTATACATCCTTCAATTTAACCATTCTCGATTTATATCTAATAATTTTTGATTGAGTATTGAAAACTTATTATTTTTTTTTCTATATTTTTGGTAATGTTTTGCATATTCCATTGTTGATGACAAACTTAATGCATGTCAATTTTAAACTTAAGAGATTAATACAATTTTTTATTAAAATAAAAAGCATTTTTTTAATTATTTTTAATTTAATTTTTTATTTTTAACATAAACTACCATAATATACAATATACCTTTTCTATTTAAATATGATTTAATATTTTGGCATTAGAACCTTTTAAATAATATTTAGTATATTATAGAATTTGATGAAGTTTCGCGAAAATTATTACCTCTGTACATATTTAATGAATGTTATGTCAATTATATTCTTGAAATTTTGACTTTTATTGGACAGGTAAAATAGAGTGACAACCACTTTATATAACTTCATTTTATTATATTAATAGATATTTTAGATTTTATTTTTTTTTTGCGTATTTCTATACCTACCTTTATATAAAAATTTAAATTCGAGATATTCATTATTATTAATATAAATTTGCATCTTTTTTTTTTTTAATATTTATTTACTGATAATTTTTGATACCGTATAAAGAAATTGTATTGAAAATGCTTGATATTCTGTTAAGAAATCAAAACTAAAACATTTTAAAAAAAATTATACTTGACAAAATGTTTTGAGTTTTTTTATAGTGAAAGGGAAAAATATTCGTGTAACTGCGAGAAAATAATCTGAGCCCACATATTTTTTAAAATGTTATGATTGACATATCGTTTGAGTTTTTTTTTTTTTTTTTTTAAAGCAGTGTGTGGATGTTGATCGTTTATGCTAATTGTTATATGTGACCTCTGACACAGTTCAATAACAGAGACTACTTTTGTGTATACATTTTTTTTTATTTGTTGATTTCGCAATTAATGTTCATTTATCGTGATGTTTATAAATTTTTCTCATTGAATTTTAGACAATGTCAGCTTTTATCGTGTAAAATTTTTATAATTAGAGCTTTTTATCGTATATGTTTCATTCTTTAATACAGTATTTTTTACAGATTTTTCACAACTGTACAACTGTAATTATATTAAGATATATTGAGTAATTTGTACATATTTATCCATTTATCACTAATACACTTTACTGTCACTCGTATATGGAATGATGTTATACGTCAGTTTGAAATGTGATTCCATTTCCACATTTTCCCATTTTACATCAACAAACAATATAATGTTTTTGATATTGCCATAACATGTCTAGATAATATAAGTTACACAATATATAT
>JANSTX010054471.1:0-10974 GCA_027564355.1 Penthetria funebris | reverse complement strand
ATTTGAAGAAACCTGGGAGCATACAATTTAAACTAAAATGTTTGCCTCAATAGCGACTATATGTACACATATAGTTAATTTTCATTAGTAGAAAATAAAATAAAACTAATTACATTAATTAAAGCAGTTATTTTTAAAAATGTTAGAATTTTATATTAATAAAATCCAGAAACAAATAACAATGAAAAAAATTCAATGTACGAGTAGTATAGGTGTTCGTGTTGAAGCAATGTTGTCAATGTTGTAAAAGGTGTGTGCTTACATTTAATTTAAATTATGTGATAGTTATGCAAATACACATAATTTTTCAATTATATTCTTTCCAGGTTAGTTTACAGTGGTAATTAAAATAATTAATTGAATTCATGCATCGACTTAAATCATTCCTTAGGGATATACTTATATCATGTAATTGGAAAATATATAAAATATATATTCAATAATGCACACCAGTAGTTGTCGTCAAATAAATACGATAAATAAGATGTATGTAATAATAATAGTAAATATTTGTTGTTATTATATTAAATTGTTGTCATTACATTAAATTAAATACATAACAGCGGCATACAAGCATAAATGCAAATAAAAAAAATTGCAATTAAAGAAAATGAACATAAATAATCATAATTAAAACATAGAAAGATGCATCATACGATTAAATATTTGCTCGTATGTGTTTTTATCACTTGTGGTGAATTTTTGGTGGATTTTTTTACTGTATGAAACTTGAATTGAATTGTTTGGAGCGGTTTAATACTTGTTGATGATTCAGCTATTCAGTATCCTATTGAACGTCGTGGTTATTTGGTGGTATCACCTTTGTTAAGTTTTTCTGTTAATCTTCGCAAATATTTGAGATTTAATTTTCAATAGTATATTTAAATTTTTTTATAATCAGAATAATAATTAATTATAAAGTATTGAGAATTTACTTTTTTGTTATGGGAGTTTAGTTTTTTGTTATACATGGTTATTGTGCAGAAAACACTTTAAGAATAAAACTGGTTTTCATGTAATATCCGAAAAAGTGCAAAACAAAAAAACTAAAATAAATAGAAAATAAATAAAATTATGTACTACACATAGTAGAGAAGAAATCATATTTGTCCAAATTTAGAACTTATTATATATTATAGAAAAGTCTGACTAGTCTATGAATGTGATTAAAACGTTTTCATAATAGTTTAATTTGAAACCTATAAGTTTAAAATTTTACAGTTGCACTAAAATGTACATTTTATAAGATTAAGTGAAAACACACAAGACTGCACAATTATTCGAAATGTAAGTATCAAATATATGCGAATTATAGTGTCTGTAGTGTCAATCTTATTATTACTAGTTGCTTTTCCCAATATATACCTAAAACATATTAAGAGTTTTATTCGCAACTCACAATGTACGAATCATTAATTCAGTGAATTTACTGACAAATCATATGTACTCCAATCGGAAACAATATGTCAATTCTTGCCGTGCGTTTATTCAACTATATGAAAAATGTAGCACCAACAAAGTGTAGACAGCTAGCAAAGTAGTATATTATCCGAAATTAAATTAGGGATCATTTTAAAAAGTCACTGTCATACTAAACAAACATAATATCCTTGGCGAGCAACAAATAAAATTACAATTAAATCGCGTCATAACTAATAAATTTTCTGGTATAATACAATATTCATTGGTGAACTTTTCTAGTGACTGCACGACAACAGACTCGAACCATTCAATAACTATATCATTCGTACCAGATTCCTTGTACCTGAATATCCTGATCACCAATATTCAATGGCATTCATAACAACATCCGGAATGAGAAGAAGCATAATTACAATAGATTTAATAATAATAAATAAATAGGAGAACACGTTGACTTTTTAAACTGAATAATAAGATGTCTTCTGATAAATTCGTATTTCTCTTATATAACAGCCTGATTAAAAGTCCGCACTAAAGTACCAGTTATATAAAGCGGTGCAGAGCGGACTGTAAAATATAAACATCATTATAACATTTGATTATATAGGCGGTGTCGAGCGGATACAAATACAAAACGTAAATTTTATTTTTCATTACACTTTTTGACATATTGTGTTTTTTTGTACTAGAAACAAAAAAATGAATAACCTAAAATAGAAAATTTTGTAAACAAAATAATAACAACAACGAAAAAAACTTTGTTGAACTTAGTTATAATTTAATATTTACAATCATAAAATAATTGGGAAAGTTTTAAATAAAAAGTGATAACACGTTTCATGTTATTATATAGAATATAATATGAGAAATATTTGTTAATTTTTTGGTTAAATTCTAAGTGACATTTCAGGCCGTTTTTGTTGTATATAACAAAATGCAATCTGTTTTTAGTACGTTGGACATCGCACCGCTTTATATAATTCTACCTTAAGTATACACCTATATATTATTTTCAGCAAAATTGTTCGAAAGCTTTATCTAATGGGTGTTAATTTTTTTAACAGTCGGCCATTTTTATAATTAACTTTGAATAAGATAGAATTATATTATCATGTAATTTGCTTTATCACCAACTAAATAATTTAATATATCGACACCGAATAAATACTTTCTGCTTCACTAAAGGGGTTTAGAAAGGGTTACTCTACAGGTCATGCATTAATCAATATTCTTAGCCATTGTTACAATATCGCTCCATGATCTAAAATACTCTATTTCTACGGTTCTTGTCATCTAACAACGATATTGCCACAAATTAAATCACGTAAATATATGCTTTACATAATAAGTATGCATCTAGAAAGTTTAGGTGACTGAATAGAATTTGGGAAACTTGAAATAAATTTTTCAAAGTGTGAGTTCAGCATTTTCACAGCTGCTGGACGATTTACTCGGAGGACAAGATCCATTAACATACTTACTACAAAATCCAAAAACACTCAAGTATGAGGCCCACACTAAGCTAATGATCTCTTTTAATCCTATTAAGGATTAAAATTTAGCAGTTGCATTGCAATGTAGTTTTTGTTGGCAACAAGTTTTAAGCAATTTTCTTTAAGCGCGCATGTATGTTTGTAATTATATATTAAACAAGAATAGTGGTAATTATGACAGGGTGCAATAAATACTAAAGTATGATGAAAAAATTCGTGTATCAATTGATTTGGAACCGAAAAAAAATCTGGAAAGAAAATTCCGATATTAGTCAACAATTTATTGTTGGGAATAGGTTGTTAAATTTATGGGAACATATTTAATTGAAATTTTTGAAGGTTGTTTATAATTACAGGAAATATAAAATAAATGTGGAACGTTTTTCATAAATACATATTTGTTTTATTGTTTAATTACAATAAATATTTGTAATTGAGCCAAGAATTGAATAAATCGTAAACAACAAATAATTTTATTTAATATGCCTATTGTAAGTATAATTTAAGACTGCAAAATTTTGAATACATTCATTAAACATATAGAAACTTAAAATTCACTGCGAATGGGGCACTAATATTTGAAAATTGTTGTCGTTTTTATAATTGAAACATATAAACCCGTTAAAGAAGTAATCTTTCCCACAAGACTATATCTGTAAAATATTTAATAATAATAGAAAAATGTGTTTAAAAATAAAATTTAAATACCGACAAAAATATTCACGAAGTAAAAAGGATATTTTTGTTTAAATATGAAAATACGTTCTTGCAACACTAAAATATAAATATATGTAAGTTTTTTAGGTTATTTTCTTTTCGATCGTTTTGATTGACATAACAATTTGTAATATGGGACATTTTCGATTCAACGTTGTCAAGTATGAAAATTCATAACGGGAGATTTTTGTGCATTGTTGCAAAATTTCAACATATTTTGTGTAATTGTTTTCATTGATTTGATGACATAAATGAACAGAAACCAAAATTAATACATTTATTTGAAATATTACAACATTAACAGCACTTTAAACAACGTATATATTACGAGTACAAACATATAAATTTAAAAGTTCCACCAATTTATGAAAGTAATTTATTTTCGCAACCATGGCATTTATTTCACACCCCAACAAAAACCAATCAAATTTAATTAAAATACGAATTCAGTTTGGAATATTTATTAATTATTAAATTAATTAAATAATTAGATATTTTTCATATATAGTTTGACGGAAAAAATAAAACCACAATCGTAATTAATTAAAATATTCCATAAAACATATATGCATAAGCAAACATTAAAATAATTTAATAGACTTAGTGTATGTCATGTTAACACATATTTTATTTTGAATTTATCATTTATCCATATGTGCAAAAAAGTTGCAAATTTTCGGTAAATAATATGCAATGATAAGTTGTAGATTTTTCTATAACAGTTTACATTTATGTAATAATCGCTTCTCGTCATCTTGATATAATCACTGGATGAAAGTGTGTAAAATAAAAAAGAAATTTTACTCTATTTGTGGGTTCATATGTGAAAATATAATATAATATGTAATTTATTCACAAAGGAATGTAATTCGTTCTGTAATTACTTCATGCTTGTATAGCAAAATATGCACAGTGATATTAAATGTTAGTACCTAAATTTACTGGAATTTATTACCTGCTATTTTTTCTTCAATATTGAATTATTAAATAGTAATTAATATAAAATAATTTTAAAATTTATAATTAAATTAATGTAAAATATTGTATACTGCAGTCTATATATTTACGATTATTTTCTAGCAAAATATATATCATCATCTTGACCTTTACGCCACAAAATCGCATTCAGCGCTTAATGCTGTTTCAAATACACTTATGACATCAGATATATCAACCAAACATTTACAATTTCATGTGGTCGTATAATAAGGAACATGTGGTGAGATACTTTAATAATTAATTATACATACAGTGGTGTGTAACAAATATACAAAGCAAAGTGTGCGTATATCATCAAAGTATCGGAATAATTCGAATAAAATAATCTCTAACCTACTAAAATCTAGATGACTCAACCCATCTTCACTTCGTCGTGGTGTCACTGAATGAATATGTCAATGAATATGGATATATGTACTAATCTAGATGACTCAACCCATCTTCACTTCGTCGTGGTGTCACTGAATGAATATGTCAATGAATATGAGTATATGTACTTTCATCTCATATGGGCATGTAAGTTTCACTCAACTGAATTATTCAGATGTAAAACCCTAACAGTTGTAATTAATTACATATATTTCTACAAAATATTTTGTATTAATGACATTTAAGTCGTAATAGATTTCTATATAAAATTAAAAAATATTTTCATTTTTAATAACCATTGCAACTCACAACTAAAATTGCATACATAATGAAAGTGATTTTAAAATTTACTGATGGTAGGTCAACTATATTCAGCCTTCAGCCACTCATATATGACCCTTATTTTAGACAGATTATAAGTAATAAAAACTCTATATCAAAATGTTCATACAATTAAATTTAATTTGAACTACTACTGTATTTGCACTGGTATGAGTTTAATGTGAACGGCATCTGTCAAGAAATTTTAGCTAACAAATAAAATTTTATTAGATTATTTGAAAATTGTTATGCAACTAATTTGCGTACATACCTTGCTTTCATATATTTATTGTCAGTTCAGTTTACGATATGTGCTTTTTTACATAAAGTAATTGTTTGTGAATTTTCTTTTACGACAAAGAATTATGTTAAAGGAATGGTTTTGATATTGTGGCATTTAAAGTAATTTATATTCATCATCATCGTAAATCACCACACAGTAACATCAGTGAATCTCCACATTCAGTTGCAATTAACTTTGCAAATGGCATGTTAGTGCATACCATCTTCTGGAATTTCAGTGGTCATTGTTACTTATATTTTTTTTATCGCCAGAAGAAAATGTTAAATGTACTCGTATTTGTACTGTAATGGAACTAAAATGTATATATTTCGATACGCTTTTCAGAAACTGAGGATCTAAAATGTGTACAATGTCCATTGTCTGACTTTTAGTCTTGTTTTCTAGTTTTTAGATAAAAAACTTTTCACAGCTAAATTGAGTAGTTTAAAATGAATGTTCAAGTTCCAGAACTAGACAATAATAACTCCATATATTTTCCTGTTACTAAATCTAAATTATAATTAAGTATGTACATTGTCACCTAACCTAAAGCACACATCAGTTTTGTTAACATAATAATGATAATGATCACTTAGTACAGCAGCTCTGTTGGCTGACACTTCCCATTTATTTCACACGAACCTTAATTTATGTCTCTCTGTTTGAATTATATTATTTATTAAAAGTGTAATCGTATATAAAATTGCACATAAGTTGTTCTTAAGTATTGCATTTGCATCTAAATTTAATGGAATATATATAGCCGAGATTATATAAACTTGTAATTGTTTTTATAAATTAGAAAAATTGGCTATCACTTGCATAGACTGTACTAATAATTAATATAACCAACAACTAAAAAATCACAAGAATTATACCCATAAAAAATTGGTGTGAATGTCGATTGGGTGAAAAATATTGCAATAAAATTAAAATCGTAATAAAATGATTTAGCGTGTATCTGTCTAATTCGTAATTAAAATTAAAACTTTATGTTTTATATTCTCGCGTATAAGGCATTCTCTAGAATGGACCATGTTAATTTAATAAAAGTGTAATTGTTTACAAATGGGTATTTTTTATGACAATTGATTTATTAACTACTACTTGTATAGAGAAAATCTTGTAGCAACAGACTTTGTAAAATCGTACGAATGGGTAGATGAAATCAGGTGTTAATGTCGTGTTTGTCGACTGGTTGAAAAAACAACTCATCAACAAACTAGGTAGCTGAGAATTTATGCACCATCCTATTGAAATATTCAAATGTATAACTGAATAAGTTTCCTGTTGGCAAATTTCAATTATAGTTATTAAAGTGTACGTTTGATGTTACATGCATATTTGAAACGGCAAATTATGTGCCCTCGAGGGTTAAAGGTTCAGATGAAGAGGATGATTAAATCCAAGAATTCAAAAATAATTTTCACGCACCTAATTACTATGTATTTATTTATGACAACCACTAATTGTGTTACCAACTTTAAGTAGCTGTAGCTGCTGAACATCTGATTACAGCACTCTCAAACTTTGATAGACTTGAGTTTATAATATTGTCTACAAGCATATGTCGCAATTAAAAAGATATATTGATAATGGAAATCCAACGCAATAGCGTGATTGCTTCGTATTTGGCAACCAAATCGCAACCGTCTATTATTTGTGAGCTACAGCATTTACGTGTTAATAAAATGTTTATGTGTCGCACGATTAAATACGGTAACAAAAATTAAATTTAATGGGTAATGGCATCATATGCAATTAAATTAATCTTGAGTTTTGTTCCTTATTGCCCTGTCACATAATTTTTATTTATTAAAATTGAAATGTGAGTAATTTTTTCCTTTTTTATAGTTAAAACATGTGATTATCTTTCTATGTAATTTTTAATATATAATTAATAAATCTACAATAAACTGAAATTAATTTCAAAGTAATTATAACTCTTTGCTAGTGTATCAATTTAAATTTTACATCGATTATAGAATTTGTTTAATTTATTCTTAATTTTACGGTTTATTTACAAACAATAAAATATTAATTTTTTTTCCACATTTCAATATACATACGTCAAATAGAAGTGCATGGGTTTGGTATTTCCTGAGAAATAAATTCTAAGATTCGGGATTTCCCGAAATATTAAGAATTTTCGACAATTTTCGAAAATTACAAAAATTTAAAATCAGTGTAAGATATACAAATTTCAAAAACCATATACTTCATATATTTTTTATTTAAATAAGAAAACAAACAGAGAAGTTAGAAAACAATAAAAAAGAAATAAAATAAAAAAATAACTAAAAATAAAAATAAAAATAAAAACATTACTTATTAAAATAAAATTTCAAAGACCATACTCTCCATACGCTTTTGCGGCACAAAACTTCTGGATATCGAATAATTGCGGTAATTTTGAGTTGACTTAACGTGTTAAATGCTATGATCAGTTTTTAGACGTTTTGTATTTTTGTTTTTAAACAATGTAACATGTTCCTTTGTCAAATGTTTGCGTTTGTGCATTGTTGGACATATTTTTCCAATTTTATCGCCATATATTCTTCGTTGATGTTAATCAGGTACGCTTTGTGTTCTTTAATTACTTCTTTTCATGTGTTGCGAAACTGTGGAGAAATTTGTGCAAAGTTTGTTGTCTCTTGGCTGGCAGCCGAACTAATGCTGGTTCATGCATGTTTCGCTTAATGTTATTTATCCTCTCCAAATGATAATACATTCCACATGTTGATCACAATAATAATTTTGGCATGCGTAATGGTATGTGGTGCATGCTTTGCTTGCAAAGCAGACCAAAGGACAGTGTGCAGTTCGTTACCGAATCACAAAAGATATATATTTTCATTAACCGCAATCGTACACACAAAAGTACACATTTTGTGTCAGATATTGAAATATTGACTCACCTATTAAAATAGGTAATTTCAAGCCTGTGTGTATCATATACACACGCTTGAAATTTTACATAAATAATGTTATTATAATTGGGAAAAGATATGAAAATTGAAACTTAATCGGATTACTCCCTTATTAGTCCGAATATGCAAAAAGAATGCTTTTCTCACGATAACTTGAGATTTCTTGGAGATATCATCATGAAATTTTGCAGTTGTCATTTTAAGGTAATTTGTGAGTAAAATTGGGATACTCCTTATAGATTAAATAAGTTATATGATACACACAAGCTTGAAATTTTTTTCATAAATAGTTTTATTATTGGAAAATATATGGTGGGTACATCACAAGTATAATTAATAGTTCTTTTATGCAAAAATAATTCTCTTCTTTTTGTATTTAAAAAATTTCTTGACCAAATGTCAAAATTATTTTGGTAATATATATAATATAAAATTCCTTGACCTTGTACTTTTCAACTGGATAGCGAACATATGTATGCTGCAAGGCAAATTGGTTTCCACAAAAAGTGTAAGAAATATTTTTGTGCAGAAAACATTGCTATTATATATAAATCATATAAAATGCCTCTTATGTATCGTGACTCACAAATTCTGACCGGTGCTCCAGACATAAATCTTAACATCCTCGACTGAATTCAAAGGCGATCTTTAAAAGTTTAGGTTGATATTTCTATCGCTAATAATATCGATTTACTTCATCATATAGACGCAATAGAAAGTTTTTTTTTATGCTGATTTCTCATGTGAAATCGCTAATATTATGCCGAGTATTTGCACTTGATACATGACTTGCTCGCGTTCAATTGAATATATTTTTGGTCGCACACTTAAATTTAGGCTGTGTTTGTTGCCTTAGAAGTACTTTAATATCGCGTACGTCTCATATATAGAACACTCTTCTTGAGGACGTGTTTTATTTTTTTTTTTATTACAAAATGAAATCTTTATTTTGTCGTTCAGATTCAAACGCTTTCAAGCATTATCATTTAATATAAGTACTTAAACGAAAACATGTACACAAAGTATTTTGCATTTCAGTTACCTATCATTGGTATAATACGAGTATAATAAAACAAATATTTCATATTTCCTGAATATAAACTATTATGTTCATTTATTTTTATTAGGTCGGATCTTTAGATGGATCTGACGAGGACGCAACAATTAAATTGACTATACCAGTATATTTTCAGGTCGATTGATGAAACTTGTTTAATTAGTATTGCTAAACACACAGACAAAAAACACAATCAAAAAAATAAAAAAAAATTAGTATTTTTATAGGCGCACATAAAAAAAATAATTATAGACTCATTTCATTAGTAATTGGTAACATTTATCTATGATTATATTAGAATAGGCAATGATACTAAAAAATATATACATATTATATTAAGACCTACATACGAACTTGACTAAAATTTTCAGGGTAATATAATACTAGGTAGTTCAAAAAGAATGTAGAGATCATTCAGTACCAGTAGGGAGTGAAGTGAAGGTATTGGCCATATATCGTGATCAAAGTCAGTGTTCGTTTACACTCTTTGATCCCATGATGATTATAGGCCGAGATGATACATTATTTCACAATAATTTCACATTTATTGGATCCATGACATATCTTCGTCAATTAGTCTCATAAAACCAAAACAGTTACAAATAAATGCAATTAAACTTCTCATATCGTAAATAAAAAAAAAAAAACGTCTTAATTGTGAACATTGTTGAAAATATTTTAATAAGTAATATTAAAAGTTAACATATGTTTATTTAACTAACTCTTTCATTCAAAACCATAAAATGCAAATCAAAATACTAGAAAATTAAATAATACTAACCAACAGAAATCAATGTTTTCAAATTGGCATATGGTTTTAAAATATTAAACACTGGTTGAAAAACAAATTTAACATAAAATAAATAAATAATTTTTTTAAATTATTAATTTAACTTTTGGTTCCATTCAATTGGTTCAAAACCAAACGATTTACCTTCATTATCAATCCGCCCTCGTAATAGTTATATGTTTTGAATTATATTATTTTCTATAAGTCATTTAATTTTTTTGAAAAAGACTTTAAGACAAATTTATATCTAATCAAAATCAAAATTCTATTTTGGATATTTAAGAAAATCAAAGTATTCATTGCTATTTTTAATTTTATTGAATGAATTATAGAGCCGCTCTTTTGTTTGTACGAGTATAAATTAAGTGAAGCTGTTTTCTTTCATTTGATTTTTGGAATCTATAAAATCCGATAATTTATTGTGTTCAATTTTTTAGAAATTAAATTCTGAGTGTACGCTTATGAAAATTAATCACAGTCAAATGTGTAAGATTTGTTTAAAATTATAATTAATTTGATCAGATTTATTGTTTGATAAATGCTATTTTGTGTGATGTAGAAGTAAATAACTAATTATTTATATTTTATATATC
>JANSTX010054470.1:0-10974 GCA_027564355.1 Penthetria funebris | reverse complement strand
TTTTTGTTATATTAACAACAACCTTTTATTTATTATTTTTTCTGATTTATTTTTTTTATTTTTTAATTTTTTTTTTTTTTTTTTTTGCACCCCCTAAGAGTTTTATATAATTACAATTTCCTTTTAAATTTTAATTTTATAAACAATTTTCATAATAAATAATTTCTTTATCCATATTTTTTTTTTAGGGTCTTTTAATTTTCATATTTAATTTTCTTATATAATTTTTATAATTTAAATTTTCATTTTAATTGCATTTTATGCAATCGATTAATTTTCTTTTGATCATTTTTAAAACATTTTTTTTTTATTTAATAGAATTTTCATTTTTATTTGATTTTCTTCAATTTTATCTTATTTTTATAAATGTTTAAATTAAATGTTATATACCTTAATATCGTTATTTATTTAATAACTTTTTTTTAATAATTTTTTATTTTTAAAAAATTTAGTTCATCTATTTTGGAAGCTACCGAAATTTGATATTAATGTAAAATAATAATTAAAATAACTAATTGTTAACATCATTGCTATTATTAGACTATTATTTTGATATGATTTGTCTGTTGCTCCTCTGTGATCGTGGTACATTGCAGCAGGATTATCCCCTAAATAATTGAAATTAAAGAGAAAAATTAAAAAAATAAATTTTAAAATTTTCAGAAACATCTTCAAATAGTTGGAGGATTTCATTTCTGAGACGCTTTAACAAAAAAGTCGTATGAGAGATTGTATGGTGTGGGTGTATTCTCTTGACTGTTTTCACTGAAAATTTTAGACACTATGAAAATTGACGGGCAATGATCAACTCGGATCAATTTATTATTAGTATTTTCATAAAAAAATAATTAGTGTGGAACTGAGTAAATATGCAAGAATATTTCTGGCTAAAATTTGATATTTAAGTAATCACGCAATGATCGCAAAGAATGAATGTTGATTCATGTTTTTTATTCCTTATTCAGGACCGGCCCTTCTACTTCTCAATCTATTTCTCCACAGAAAACGACGATACACAAGACAGAAACTTGTGTCAGTTTCTGCATTCAATCTGTTTCAATCATATTGAAAAACCGCGATAACCAAGTAGTTTGTGGGCGAACACGTTTTGCTTCCAACATTTTTAAAATTCAAAGCCAATTTTTCGCAGTGAGTTTCCGGTCAACGCATTACGAGACCGAACCATATTAATCTACTTTTTGAATGATTATATTGATGATGGGTGTAACTTTGTTTCGAATATATAGTTGTTCTTAATGTTGTCCATCAGTGTGATACATCTTAACATTCTCATCTCGGTTGCGTGTATATATAATCTTTTTTTATAGCCCAACATTCCTCTGCAGTTTGAGCAATTCTGTATATCTCCCTTATTTTTTTAAAATGCTAAGAGATAGCTTTGTCTCCATGAATTTGACATCGCACTTCCGTTTAAGATATTAATAAATAAATTTGCTAAACATTGATACCCAAAATTATGCAAATATTTCCAAAAATCTGATGGGATGTCATTGGATAGCATGTATATGTCTTCACCTGCAGCTTTTCTTTGTGCAGTCATTTTGTAGATCTCGTTTTGATCGTTAGATTCAAGACGCTTATTTGTGGCTTTAGATTTGGCAACAGCTACCGTCCTTCTCGTTTTCAGTTTTGCTATTTTTACCGTTATACCAGAACAAAATTTCTTTTCCAATATGCAAATAACTCTTTGACATACCAAGATATGGTTGGCGTCTCTTTCATTTCGAAGTTATTACATACATTCCGTGGACTAAAGACCGAGATGATGATGATGATGATGATGACTGAGATTCTCATTAGTATTTTGACAACAAATTCCTGTATATTTAAAGTGAAATATTTTATTAACTTTTCCTTAAGTACATTATTTTCATCAATTTATTATGCAATTGAAAAACGAACAAAGCTATTTTAAACTAGGTGGTATATAATTTAAATTATTCTACAATATAAGGGATGTAATGTTTTAAAGATATGTAGAGAAGACGCGTCTAAGATAAAGTAAATTGTAACATTTTCTGCAAATAAATTTTAACAGATAATATTTTAACATTTTAAAACAATTTATTTCATTTTAATTACTTAGTGAAATTACACATTGATATTGTTTTTAATATAAAAGTACTTTTATAATATGACGCTTGTTGCTATAGTACACTTCACATGTACATGGAGGAGATAATTTTAATTAATATTTAAGGGTATGTATTTATATGTATTTGCATATAAATGAAATTCAATTAAATTAAATCCTAAATTTATTTACCTTTAAATATATGAACCAAAACACTGGCTGGTTGTGCATTACTTGGTACACATGTATAATTACCAGAATGTTCCTTTTTAGCCCGACTTATTGTCAATTCCGAGTAGTGATAATCTACATTGGATTGGAGTAATAAAAAATTTGTTTAAATTCTTAAAAATAAACATGTTTATTCCAAACAAAACTATGCACTTAAAAATGAGAAATCTTTTAAAATAAATTTAAAAAAAAAATGGTGTATATCTTCGCTAAAAACTAACAAGTTCATCTTAATATGAATAAAATGTTAGCGAAAATGTTCTATATGATGCCAATCAAATTACGTAGGATTCCAAATACAAAATGGTTAAGCAATTATTTTAATGAGTTGAATTCCTGTTCAAGTGTTTACTGTACATCCAAGAAGGTTACTGATGGGAACTGATTTATATATTACTATCATCAGCGCAATCAATTACATGTAAAACGGTAACAAATGAATTTGGATTCGACTAGAATATGATGAGGACCTTTAGCCTATGCATGCGGAATTTAAGAAATACAAAATCGACGGTATTGGACTAACCGAGATTCGGTGGAAGAAAAGCCGATAAAGGTCTATATCAACCGGTGTTTTCTGGAAAGGCGAGCCACACGGATCATGGTAGTGGAATCAATTTATTGTTGTTAATGTATTGAGACGGACTGTTAAATATGTGATGAGAAAAGGAATTTAATGTTCATAAGAAGAAACAAAAAATATGCTAAGTGTGTAGTAAATTGGATTAATTAGTTGAGAAAAGTGCAAGACGAGATAACCGTAAACATTTTGAAATAACAATTCAAATTACAAGGAAATGTAACATCTGACCAAAAACTGACAATTTGACAAGTACCTTAACTTACTGCTGAATAGATACATCTGGTGCAAGTTGCCCAGAGTAGAGTTGCGAAAAGATCGGCTACACAAAGACTCCAAAATTTTGTTCAAGGTCTGGGCGAAAGAAAATCCACATGTTTCATACCTGGCAGATAAACATAATAGGAATCATTGGATTTGCAGACACTATAATATCTGGTGCTAGAAAGAAATCTTTAGATTTTACGTTTGTTCGTTGATGTTCTATGGTCATGCGCGGAGTAAATGTAGAGATGAATGATGATGATGAAGATGCTGCTCGCCGAGAAAACTATTTAAATTATGAATTAATTTTCAAAATAATTTACGAAAATAGTGTTTGTCTTCGCTAAAAACTTGCAAGTTCACCTTAACAAAATGTTAATGAAATAGCTCTGTATGATGTTATGGAAATTATGTTTGGTTCATCATTTTTATCATCAAAGTACTATTTGATTGCTGTATTTATTCTTGTATATATACATTTATGTAATTAGAATAAAATTTGCCAAGAGATAGGCCTAATTAACCATCATTTAACTAAAATTTAAATTTAAATGTGAAATTTACATAGGTAACAAATAGATGGATAGCTTTTTAACAACCATTAAATTTTCAATTAGCACCCCAGTTTTATTCATAGAGAGATAATTACAATTTCCACACGAAAGCTTCATGAATATAAATAAATACGCATAATATCAAAATGTTCGTATATGTTGACGTAGAGAGCTTTATGTACCTCATAATTTTCACAGGTGAATAAATTTTCTTCAAATATATATATACATATATATATATAAATATATACATATATATATATATATATAACTTAATTCTAAACGTAAGATTTGCTACGTATAATTACCTGCTTCAGTGGATACATTAATTCCTCGATCAACATCATAATTGATCATTCTATTGTCATGATACCAAAATATAAAAGCTGATGTCTCAGTATTTTGTATAATACGGCACATTAATTTCAATGTTGATCCAGGTGTTAAATATCTGATTGGTGGTCCAACAATTTCCGCTCTTGCTTCTGCAAAAAAAAAATTCAAAGTTTTACATAATTTTATATTTCCTTCAAAACGAAACTGACTGGAACAGTGTATGTGCTCGAGAGTACTCGTATTATATTCCCATAAAGCACAAAGCAAAATGGAAAAAACAGAAAAAATAATTCAAAATTCTAGAAAAACAAACAACCCCTACGAAAATTTATGAAAATTATATTTAAGATTTTCTTTTAAAATACACATATATACGACGTACTACTGTTAAATAAGTTTTTTCCTTCAACGTTTTCCTTTAATGGGGTATATCATAAAATATACTCCCCATATTGGGTTGTATAAGAAATTTATGATAAGAGAATCATCTCTGATTTATTTTTCTTAAAAATTATAATTTTTGTTTTCTTTCCAAGAAGTTCAATTAGAAGAAAATGAATAATTAAGTATCCTTTAACAACAGCTAAGGGTATATAGTAAAGTAATATGTATATCTCTACAAATACTAGGTAAATAGGATGTCCATATTCAGAAGATTTAATGATCTTTTTGAAATGAAAAATAAATAAAAATTAAGATCTTAAGAACTTATTAAATTGTTATACAATTATCTGCACGCCAACAAGAATTATATTACACCACAATTATATCTTCTACAAATATTATCTATGCACCACGTCATCTATTGCCAATTTGAAACGAAAATGAAACATCGAAAATTATGAAAAATAATCTTGAGAAAACCCTATAAATGAACGAGAATATAGTATAGACATTTGTCGAAACAACTGTTGAGAAAATATCACAATGTTCACGATACACATTACTTCATTATATATAAGTGGCGGTATTGTAGCTATAATAGATTATTATTAAGTAAAGCGTCAGTAAAAAATCTACACAAAATAAGATTGTAAAGAAAAATAATAATAAATTATAAAGGTTCCTCAACCCATGTATGCCCCCACCACCGGTAACTCGATCATGATATTTATCAGTTATGCAAAGTCTAAATTTTTTGGTTGACGTTTATCACTCAATCATCTCATCAAGATCATCTGAAGCTTCACTCAAGCCGGCATCAACGAACAATCGTTTATATTCATGATTTCTAAATGACACTAAATATGCATATATTTAGTTCATCACACATAGTACAACTGACTTAAGTATTTTCAATGACAGTTCTTTGGCACTCTAATTTTGGTTGACCATTTTCTTTGTCTATAATAGTCATGTCCATTGCTTTAAGATCCAATAATCTTTACAAATCCTTGATATTATGTTTGACTGAAATGTGTCTAAGACACCTATTAACGACCTTTTGAATTTGCAACATTATGATATTCGTCAATTTTTAAGTCTCACAGCCAAACCGATTGATTTGAAAATACGTAATACAAGATTATGTATAATTTGTATATTGACTACCACACTCACATACTATTCCGAACAAATACTGCATCACCTATTTGTGCCAACTGTGTAGTATAATTCGAGTCTTTGTCTAATAAGCGGATCACTGTAAACATCCGCACATCTAACTGTTGCAATTTGTAGTCTATTTTCGTGATTTAATATTATATTTTGCCACAAGCATGGCATCTGAGAGGGCATATCCTAACTCACGTGATAGACCTGGTTTCCCAAATCCAATGGGTTTAATCCTTTCTTCGATTTCCGTCTACATCAATTATTGATATGTTTGTGCTTTCGTCAAATGTCGTCGATATTTACCAACCTTCTTCTTTAATCTATAATCTCTAATAAAATCCAATACTATAAATTATATCTAATGTCATGGTTACACGTAATTCACGTAAATGGAGTTAGTAATATTTTCACCACAAAAATAGCAAAGAAATAATAAAAAAAAAATAAATAAAAAAATAAAAAAACCAGGAAAATCGATTGAAATTGCTTCTTCTGTTCCATATTAATTTTATCCAAACATTTTTATGTATTTTGTCTTTCATTCGCATCATCTAAGGGTTGTGTATTGTGATAGTAATACGTACGAATGTTAACACCAATCCCAAGATTTAACATTTAGATAAAAATTTATATAAATAGAAAATCTTATTTCTGTACGAGTATTTATCCATTTTCTTTCACCATGTATTGGAGAGGTCGTATTATATGTACATATAGTGAAGCATATTATTTAGCCTTTTTATTACATTTAGTACATATTTTATCAGTAAGGAAATTCTATGCATCACTTTGGGAAAACATCTCAAAGTCCCATAAGAATTTGTTAATTATTGGTTTCTGTGACATAAACACTATTTCGTATTGCTAAGTCAGTAAATAAAATTATCATTTCCTTCATTTGGAAGCCTATTTTCTTTTTACAATGTGTGACAATATCAATTAGTTTAGTTTTTCAAATTTAAGGTTAATAGTAGCTTTATCAAATGGGAAACTGATGCAGATAAAAAATTGTTCATATTCTACTTATTTGCAGTAAATTGAGTAGTTGACTACCGTCTAGAGGTTTCTCAACCTATATTTACCTTTCCACGATTTCATCATATATATATAATCATTTGCATGACATTTAACACATAATTTGTAGTCGAATTTGGGGTGACCCATCACTTACAAATGATTTCAATCATAATGATAATGATAATAATTAATGAAAGAGAACGCATTTATTCTTCAAGGTATATAACAATTCGCTCCTCAAAATTGAGACTATAATTAATGTATCATATGCCGACCAAAATATGTTCGATATTTATATACATTTATTGAGAAAATAAAAAAATACAATAACAAATTAACCCTCGTTCAGATAATATTTTATACACCGAAAATATCTTTTGGTAAATCCTTAATTTATCGAAGATTATCACGCTTGTAAAAGTCTTTCTTAATATAATAATTTTGATTATAAATAGGATAGGAAAATATGCTTAACTTATACAATGAATTATAATTGGAACTGATTATCATTATAAAATATTACTGAAGCCTATAATTTAGCAATTTTAAACTTAAATGTTAATCCTTGAAAGTCAGATTAAACTAGGAAAGGTGATAATGATTGTTTCATTCTATTTTTTGCAATATATGATTTTATGCGCTAGGTAATAGTATTTAATATACGAGAATCATCAGCGACCTTTTTGATTCCCGAGTATTTCTCAAATTTAGCATAACATAAAGCTTCAAGAAGCTTTATGAAAACAACGAAGAGAATATATTATAAGAAGCAAGCTTTAAATATGAAATAAAAATAATTCAAAATTTTCAATTTATTAATTTGATATAAATTTTTCCCATCAGATAATTTTCCCTTTTAATAAATACACTTTGAAACCGATTTTCCATACCCTTAACCAGCAAACATTTTAATGTTTAAATACGTCAACTAATTAAAAAAAAAAAAAGTAAAAAAAAAACTGATTATACAATTTCCCATGTACGTACTAATTACCTTTGTAAGCATATAGACATGTACAATTTCAGACAGTTTCCCAAAGCCAAACACAAAACTAATTAAAACTAATTTTCATTTCAAATTTTCACATTCTATTTGAAAGGACTATTCTAGTCATATGAACACAAAGGATATATTCGTTTTTCAAATTTATTTTCATGCTCATATACGCTTAGTATTCATTACTTGAAAAGAGGAACCTTTTCACAGTTTAGTAACATCTTTGATATCTTGTAAGTCGCCTATACAGGAAGCATTTGTGTATAAATGTAGGCATCATTAATATTTAAATTGATTATGGAGATTCCATTCTAGTATCGTACTGAAATCATCGAAGTTGAATATTAATATAAGACGTGTAGTAACTATTCAATTAATGATTATATTCAATTTGGAAATACACAGAAGTTAAATTACTTAATGGTAAATGGAGTGTTCAACTAAAATCTAGAGGTTTGTCAACCAATAAACGTTTTTTTTTTGACGTGAAGTCGTGATATCGCTTAAATAGAAAAGTTATAAAGAATTCAAATCACAACCCTAACAGATATTTGAGTTCACATTTGATACAACTTGTATAAATTCGAAATGGTAAAGTTACATCGTAGTGCTGTTCAATTCAACCGCACAGGTTAAGATGATTGCGTGATTAAGACATGTGAAATCTGACAAATACCATATCATTTCAGAAATTCAAATTTTTATCAATGAGTATACCTTAGATACACATTAAGAACGGCGATGTTAATGGAAAGTAATAGAAGAAATAGTCGAATTAACATATCGGTTGCAGTGGAACAAAAGTAATGGTGCTGCTCACAATTGATGTCCTAAAGTAACTATTCGATTTTCAGGAACATGGATCGTTCTAGCAGAGTTTTGTTTATTGCTAAGCAAATTGCGTATAAGTTGAGAAGGTTATCAATTTCAAACTCATGTCTGGGGTCTTTTACAAGAGCAAACAGTAATTTATATAATATTTTCTGACATTATTGCATAGAAAAAAAAATGGTTTTTAAAATTTATCGCTAATTATACTCAATAGATCACTATGAGATATCTTAGCTATAATTTTAAATCAACAATAATAACATCCCCTATGCATTTATTACTATGTAGAATAATTAAAAAAAAAATTATGCCACTGGCACTTTAAAGAGTCAAATAGCAAATGTTTTATCATTTTAATTACTTTTGTTATAGTCGATTTTCTCTGGAAAAAATGGAAAATATTGTAAGCAATTCTCATGTTATCCTTTATATTTTACAAGAAAAACTATAAATTAATTTTATTTTATGTGGAAAACAAAGACTTAAGGGCATTCATTATAATTAAAGTGATAAACGCGCATACCATCAACAATAACTAAAGCATTCCATAAAACAAAAAAATAAGGATTCCTTTTTTTCCCCTTATTATACTATTTTCATTTTATTTTTTTTTTTTTCTGATTTACTTATTCCCTATAAATATCTTTCATATTTTATTAAATAAGGACTTCATATAATATTTATATTGGTTAATAGTAGAATGCTTCCTGAAAACAAGCAAAAAAAAAAAAAAAAAACCATGAGAAGAAGAAAAATAGGAAAATTCCCATAACTTCTTAGGAAAATTCTCATACCTTCTTAACGCATTGTGTTGACAAAAAGAATGAAAATAAATGTTAGTTGGTTTTCCACACCTACACTTTTCCTCTCATTACTTAATTTGAGAAAATCCCTGAAGCCGTTGTTATTAAAGAAATAAATATCAACGTCCTTTTTTTCGTCCTAGTTGCTTGAGATTTTTGTCTTTAGTGAACGTCATTTTTTTTTTTTTTCATTCTTTGTTGGTAATATTTTGTAAGGGTGAAGCATTTACGAAATTTACTAAATTTATCAAATTATGTTTCTTGGCTTGCTTTAGGATAAAAATTTCTACCTTTAAAGGATAATAATTCAATGGATTTAGAATTTCTATTATTCATCTTAATGTATTAAAGAATTAGTAGATATGAGAACAACAAATGTTTATTTATTTACTTAGATTTATAGTAAAGGATTAACAAATGGATAACTAAAGTTAGGTACAGGTACACGGAATATTATATAGAAAACCTTGTGATGTTAATTGATAAAATAATCACATTAAAGTGTAAATGAGCATTTTATGATTATTCTATATAATCCAGAAGCCTAACACCAATGATAGGACGGAATTAAATTGGATCAAAGAAATAATATGTAGCGCTAGGAACAAAATCGAAAGCTTTAGTTTTTTAATAAAGCATATCTTGTCTGATTGAAAATCAAAAGATTTTTGGGATTCCTTGACAGATCCCAGATGTCTGGATGCTTTTATCAACGCCTCATTAAACAAAAAAACCAATTTCACTTAACATTGCATAATAATCGATTAATTCATAGAACTAGATTTTATTGGATTTTTCAGATGCTTTTACAAATAGTATGCAACTAAATCAAGTTAAAGCTGTGATGATTAGGAACGGCACATCAATATAATTGACAGAATGTGAACTGATAAACGATATAGCGATATTATTTGACGTAAAAACGTTTTTGTGTAATCTTTGGAATTTTTTTGTCAGTAGAACAGGAACGTTAGGAATTAATTTTTGGATTTAAAATTTCATCAGGGCTAACATCGATAATCTTTAGGTTAGAGGAATCGATAACATCAAATTTAGAATTTTTATCAAATTTAAAATCTATTTTCAAAGCATTTTACTATAGATAATTGGTAAGTACGACTACATTAGTGCCTATAATGTCTGATAAATCAATAAACACAAATATTGAGGGAAAAAATGTATTTATTCAAATTAACTTACCAACAACAAGTAAGTTAATAAATATTGATGTTGGAGGATGTGTCGATACTTGACATTCATATACGCCTGCATCCCTTAATTGAACAAATTTCATTTGTAACGTCCAATCCTGAAAAAGGAAAACATTTCCAAATACAATAAAAGTAGAATTAATTTGAATTATAGATTTGGAGAATAATATATAATGAAAATAATGAACGAATGCATATAAAAAAAACCAATTCCAAGTGAAATTAAAATGAAAATTGTAATTAAATTAATGAAAATGTTCTTAATTTAGAAAGCAATTTATTTTATTATTCATAGAGTACTTTGAAATATAATCTTGTATATATACGAGTACTTATATCCTTATTTTCTATATAAACATACCTCTGAATGTTTCAAATGTGTGGCACTATATCTTTCATCACCACTATATGTTGTCAGTCCCACCGTCAGTAGATGATAATCCTTCCTTCGTATCCACGATACCTGAATGTAGATAGATATGAATGTACATAGGAATGAAA
>JANSTX010054469.1:0-10978 GCA_027564355.1 Penthetria funebris | reverse complement strand
TAATTATATTGTTCTCTTGTATTATATTCCTGTAATTTTGGGCTATTTTGCAATTCTATTTAATAAATACTTATATACTATGTTGTGATCCGTTAAACAATTCCCAGGGCCTACAATAATTAGCGATGCCAATTATATTTCTCTCGTTTTCTTTTGCCATTAAACTAAAAAAAATAAGAAAATTTCCAAACATTTACAATGTTGATAGTATTATTCTTGTTCTTCTTCTCATTCTTCATTCGGTTTGTAATAGACCCGTATTCTTCTAATAATTTAGTTTTGAGATGTGGATGTCCAACTTTCTCGCCATCTCTTCGGACCTGAGTGGGGTACCTTCCCAGCATACAAGAATGTCCGCCAGATAAGGCAGGTACCGAGAAAATAAAATACTTGGGGTGTATCAAATATCAAATATCAAATGTACCATGCAATACATTCGGCTGTAAGGGCAAGAGGTGGATCAGTAATATTCATTAAAAATAATATTAGACATTATGAAGAACAACAAATTGAAGAAAAATATAATGAAACAATTTGAACACTGGCCGGATTATCAAATATTTGTACGTAAATTGATACGTAAATCACTACAATTAATTAATGCGACATTTAGGTTAAAATATATACCCACACCAATGTAAGGTTGCGAAGGTAATAATCATAGTCAAACCGGACAGCTCACTAAATGATAATGAATCCTATACATCGATATCGATACTGCCAACTATGTCGAACTTGTTTGAAAGACTTCTTCCAAAAAAGAATTAGGCCCATCATAGAAAGCAGAAATGTAATACCGACACACCAATTTCACATTCAACGGTTGAGCACATAAAAAGAATTACGGCTAAAATTGAGGGTGCACTAGTGGGGAAACAAATTTGGTCAAATATTTTCGTAGATGTGGAAAAGGCATTTGATAGGGTGTGGCAAAGGAGGGCTAAATTACAAGCTACAGATGGATCTATCAAAATAATTCTATTACATACTGGCTATAAGCGAAAGGCACTTTCAGGTAAAATATGAAGAGGAATATTCTATATTGACAAAAATCATTGCGAGCGTGCCGCATAAACAACGGATCTGACGAGTGAGAGAACTATTGCAACATACGCTGATTATACGGCATTAATTACGATTGCAAATACCGTTGAAGTTGTGGCAAACAAATTACAGAGAATCACTGATAAGGTTTGTGATTGGACAAAACGATGACAAATAAAACTGAACGAGACTAAGATTTAAAAATGGAAAGCATTAGTGAAGAAATAAAAACATGCTTTGAGGCATGCAATACAATTGTAGCAGCATCCAAATGCTGAGATGCGAAATATGGCAGCTAATTTTGTGATGGAAAAAAGATTAACGAAGCCAGTGGATTTGGTGAAAAAATTACTAGATGAGTCTCACTCAATTGTAATAATTTATAGTCATAATAAATGATTATTTAAACAAACAAAAAATCCTATACTGTTATTATTTCATTGTAATATTTGCACTTATACAACTGTCTGTCTTTGAACATCATCCGCAAATAGATGAAATTAGCGACCGCCACCAAGTACTGAGTGCAAATTATTAATAAAAAATTATAAAAAGTAGTGAACCCGCAAAAGTGATCCCTGGGCGATACCACATATGACCTCAAAATCGACCAAAATTTCCGAGAAGATCGATTATTCTGAAATTTTGTCATTTAGCATTACATATGAACTAGGTAGTCCTATTTCTTAAATATTTGTTAGCAGAATAATTCATATCAGATTTATTTCGTCTCCAAAAAACGTAGGCAATATTTCTCTCAGTAAATGCCCGATCAATCTTGTGATTGAAATAATAGTTTACATTAATTGCAGAAGAAATTTATAATATTAAGGTATGAATATTTAATAATCCCAATTCAGAATTAACTAAACTATTAACATCAGTTAGGAAGTACAAATTTGATCAATTTATTGCAAAAGCATCTGTTAAAACCGAACAGTTGGAATACGATTTTTATATTTTTATAAAACTTATGTCATGGTTGATAACACCAATTCTAGGACCTAAGTAGCTATGTGCGTATACCATATAGTGTAAAAAAAATTCAATTATACACAAACGTCAAAAAAAAAACACCTCGGAAACGATTTGGAACCTGGCAATTAGGACCATGCCTGAACCAAGTGAGAGTCGGTGAGAGGAAATCGAAAAAAAAGCTACATTTACGAGTGGAACACACATTTGTTTTTTTATAAAACTGAGTCACACGTAATTATGGAAATTGATGAGTTTTGGAATTGCAAAGTGAGTGTATTGTCGAACAATATTTGATCGAATAATCACCGTAGGATTGAAAACTACTGTAAAATATGTAATAATTGTACAAATTTACGCAATAATTGACAATGTGTAATGGGTATGAAAGGTTTGAGGTGATTTGAACAAAATATGGTAAGACTTTCGTGGATATGTGCAATAATCCTGTAATCTTGTGATTGGTGGAATAATATTCGATTACAAATTAACAATCGGTTATACCAAGACGCTCACACATGTATAAGCAAACACCATATAACAATTGACATGAAGTTCAGATACTCAATGTTAAATTTATGCAATTTTAGATTTGCGATTGTTGTTTACACTGATCACTATTTGGTTATTGAACACAAACATTTCATTATTAGTGAAAAGATTCAAACACAAAAACGCAAAAAATTGATAAATTAATTAAATTAAAACATAGGTTTTAAAGTCGCCAACATTATAATTTATGTTAACGGCAACGTGTGTATAGTTTGTCAATGTTTCCCTTTTAATTTAGAGAAATTTCATCATTCATAACATGTTTTTTTTTTCTATACGAATATTATGCATCCTTTTAATTACAAACAGGTTCATATTTCCATTAATTGGGAATGTGTATAACATGCAAAATAGACAACAGGAAACTCATCATAAATCACATACATAATAGGATACACATACAAATATCCTTACAATATTTATGACACAAAAAATATGGAATAAAATCGACATTTTAAAGCATATATTCGTAGAATAAAATGAATGTTCCTTATTAGATCCCTGATGTGTTAATAATATAACTGAAGAACATGTATAATGGCATATATTTCAAAGTGATGAAAATGTTAATTTAAGGATTCGCAGCAGTTATCTGTACCCATAGCCAACATGTTACAATAATTATTTTTTAACTATCCATTGTTCAAGTGTTTCATCTAACCCCAGTGTATGTAGAGACTTCTGAATGGCATTACTTTGTACATTGTTAAAAACTCCTTTTCATACCTTATTGTATATTCTATTACACGCACCACTTAATGCGGTTTCACTATATTTATCTCTATGCAGTATGAATGCCGGAAGACGGAATGTGTTTTTTAATTTAAACTCCAGAATTCGTTCTAAACGTCTTTAGAACAACTGAAATTTTTACACCTGTTCACCACCCACCCCTTTTTCAGCCTCCTCAGACTGCGGGATTTTAATTAACCTAAAAATGTTCTTAAAAAAATTACATCAATGATAATGTGTCATTAACGGCCAAGACCACCGACATTTTGGACAACCAACTCGATATGCGTAAAAAAGCGGCTGCTTATGTGATAAGAGTGGAGTTATGTAACTGTAAATGGTCACTAATTCAGCCTATTTTAGAGCGGCCAAATATTCCTGAATTTAATATTATGTGGATTAAAATTCATTTTTTTCACATAATATATTTCTGTTCAATATACAGGAGTCCCAATTTATGTGATTCCTAGTCGCTTAATCATAGTCCATATCTCCTTGACTTATTTCTAACCTTCGGGATATATACTCTATTCGGATTGAGACACCTATCGGCAACTCCGATCAGTGTCTTATCACGGCTTCTTTTCCGTATGCCTCATGGTTACGGCCATCTACTTTTATGCCTAAAAGGAGGGTGTGGCATTACAATACGGCAAACTGGGAGGTTTTACAAATTTTTTATAATGGTATCAGATGGAAATAATTACTACTCGTTGATGATCTGAATCGTGCCGTTGAAATTTGTTACTCTATATTTTTCCTTGGCATGGAAACATACATTCCAAGCTCGGTAAAATCAGTCAAGAAAAGACCAAATTCTTGGTTCGCAAAAAAATGCATGGATGCTGTTCGCAATAAAAAGGAGGCATACTCATTATATAAAGACAACCTTGTTTTTCGTAAACATTATGTTCGCGCTCGTGACTCGTGCAATAATGTCATCGCGCAGCCTAAATATAAATTCGACTGTCAACTTAAACAGGGAATTCTTGCTGTCCGAAAGGGTGGCAAGAATTTTTCGTCTTGCGTTGGTGCTGTAAGCAGCAATTTCATAAAGTCCTCCATTCCCATGCTAGTGGATTCCAATGGAAACCCTATTACAAGTTCTAAACGCAAGGCTAATCTAATGGTTACTTTAAATATGAAGGCCATTCAAATTCGATTGAGGGCTATTCACAGAATTCTAAAAAATCTGAAGATGGCAAACGTACAGCCTATTCCTAAAAAAGGCTCTAAATCGGATCCTTTTAATTACAGACCTATAGCCATTACTTCAATCTTATCCAACGTCCATTTTGGAAGCTCAGGTGTAAATAAAAAAAAAATTTGGAGAATTTGAACATATTCAAATCAACACTTCGTCGGGACTGGCAACATATTCCACAGGCTCACATTTGTACATATTTTTCATGAAATTTAATGTATTTTCATCTAAACATAGTTACAATTGACAAAATTACAGACATTTTAATTGGTATAACTAGTGGTCGACTGTGTATATTATCAACATATGCTTACAATGAATTCAAAACTTATTAGTCCGTTTGATAAAAATGCAATATCAACGTCATTGACCAATTATAGAAGCTAATAATAGAAATGCATATCACTTTTTAATTAAATTTCTAAAGAATTTACCCAATATATAATCGTTATGATGTATGAGACTATCGATGTTTTGTGACAAAATATTCTACATTGCCACCTACACATTGAGATATATATACCTTGTACATATAGAATTGATTACAGAGTGCCAATTTTAAGTTATAAATATTCAGTAGTAGCAATATGCATTTATTCATGTCTAACATCAAAATTGCAATATTTCCTTTAAGTGCATTCAAACAACAAATAATGTATAAAATATATCTTTGTCAAATATTGAATATATCCTTATAATTTACATCACACATGTAAATTTCCTTTTGTAAAATATCAACAAAATATGTATGACGTGCTAGAGTACTCTCATCTATACTTGAATATAAATACATTCTATCCGTTGGATACATAGTTTTAGAATATGAACATTTAATATTATATAATACCAATATTCATTTTAATATATCCTAGTAGGATAGATGATATAATATCCAAAATACTTACCACAAATTCATAACATGTGACCTCTAATGTATAATAATAATAACCAGCGTCTATTAGATACTTCTTCTTAACGAAATATGTATACCTTCATATAATATGTTCGTATTGTGCGGTATCCTTAACAAATTTTGTATACATATTACGTCTATGACTCGTACTACTATGCCAGTAAGTTATAAGGCATAAATATTCTATGGCAATAAATCTTAAGGATTGTTCTTCTCTTAACATTTCGGGGGAGGAAATTAATTATATATACATTTTCAAAAGAAATATGTATAGTATGTTATATTATATTTTCTGAATGAATAAGGAAGTTATAAAAGATATTGTGGAATAAATTGAATATTATTGGATTTTAGTTAGGGTTACATTATTGTCTTATATTGTCTTATTATACAAACATCAAAATTATAGGGATAATTACATTTTTATATCATTTTTTCACAAGTAGAAACAAGAACTTTTTTTTTTTTTCATTTTGCTGGGTAATTGCTGTACTAATGAGAACTATTAGTTCGAAACCACAATTCAACACTTTGCACATGGTGCTTTGAAAGATATGGATAATTATCATTGTGAATTTAATAATATTTTAGAGTTATTACACCTAACTGCCATATAATAATTATATTATTATTTTTTATATCTTAATAGAAGTCATTATTATTCACTACATATTCATATCACCTATGCGAAATATCAGTAGTATAAACAATAAATTATAATGACGTTAGAGCTCTGACAATTATTGAGGAAAAAATTTATCAATTCTAAGATCAAAGAAATAATTTGTAATAATTCATGTTCATTGAGACATTCACATTCGCTAAATATTATTATATAAAAACGTTTCGAATTAATTACTAGTACACTTGTATATATTTTTGTACAAAGAATTGTAGCATATAATAAATCAATGTAAGCATATAATCTTTTCAGAAAATCAGATCAAAAACTGAAATAAATTTAGAAAAAATAAATTACTTTATTTAAATAATAAAAAGTTGTTGACACAACATTTTTACAGGTTGTTACGACAATGCAAAATATTTGAAGTTCACTTGTTTGATGGGATTCCTTATCTAGAGAATTAACAGATATAGGATGAATAAAATTATGAGTGTACAATTGAATAAGTGAAAACACATGTGAAAATTTAACCCTAAATCAACGATCGAATACTACAGGAAATGACTGTGTCCATTGTCTCAATATCCAAAAATCTCTAGAAATTCTCATTTGTCTTTGTATCTCGTCAAAAAACTTCTTAATATGTGTCTAAGACACCATTTAACAAAAATTTTATTTTCAAACTTTAAGGTATTTCTTCAAAATTCAATGGTTGCAACAATAGTACCGGCAAAGAATTTAATTTGAAAATATGCAATTAGACTTCACTTTATAATGTCATCTACCATCAGGACATTTTACAAGACAAAAGTTTTATTTCAATATTGTTGCAAAAAATTTAAATATTTCGTTTTAGCATTTATAATTAAACCATAAATTAATAACATAAAACGTTTGTCGCCCTAAAACTATCATTGCATCATATACTCGTGTACTAATATTTGTTTCTTCAAAATAACAGTACGATATGCGAGACGGTTTCATTTCGCTTTTGGCGAAGAATCGCCAACCATCATAAACGACATTATTATAATAATTGGATTGCGTAATTTCAACATGGTTATGCTATTTAGAAAGCGACGAATTTTTTTGAAAAACGTCTTGAAAACATTAATTGAATGTTGAGATTGAGACATCCTTTGACATTGATATGCGATAAGTACAAAAACTCTTGAAAGAACATTTGCCTATTATTGTTATGCGTAAAACATTGAGCTAATATCCCATTATGCATAAATATTTTGATTATTTATCCTACAATTGCTTCTTACTGTTCCCGCTTATCCAATATAAATAGCATTGTCCGCTTTTACTAACGCACCTGAAGTAATCATTGAAGCATGGTCATAGCAACTTCTAAATGGAATGCTTTAATAATTGGTTCAAAGTATACATAGTAAAGTCAAATATTTTAAAAAACAATAAAGGCATTTAGTTATTCCTTATTTTTTAACAAAAATTTTTTAGGAATAACCCTCGTATTATCAAATCAAAAGTTATAAATATCAGTGATTATATAAACCAATATTTATTTACTGTGTATTTATAATTTATTATCATTACCATTTTTAAAATTAAAAATGGAATTATTTGTTGGTTTTATCACAAAAGTTGTTAGAAAATTAAAATAAAAAATTGTTCGCTAAATTAAAAGCCAGATGGAACATTAATTTGTGTCAGATAACATAAATTATGTTTGGTTGCGTAATTTTGACAGTCATTGGTGTTGATAAATTAAGCAGAACCACAAAGAGCCCTAAAACTAAACTAACTAGACAAGTTTTATGCCACCTATCTGTTTCACGTATTATTCCATCATTACTTTAAATCTGTCACAAAATTTAGTACAAATATATAGATATTAGACTCGATGAATTAAAATTCTTTCGGCAATGATTTATGAAATAGTCAATCACAATAACAGAATCTAAACAATAGATGATCTGGTAAATTTTCCAAAAACCATATTAACACATTTATTGAATATAACCAGTTGAATTGAAGATTTATGATTTCGCTGACAACATTCTTGAATCGAGAAATTTAGGTGAATATTGAATGTCAAAAAAAAATTTTTTCGCCAAAAATAATATCGCAATGGAATTTGTGGCGACTGAAAGCAAGTGGAATAAAATCTGGCATATACAAGAACTAAGTATAAGGTGATGCAATTATGGACGAATACCATATTGTACAGACTACCGACATTTTCATTGTTCCTTTGTTGAAATAAAAATATTATTTATCCTGTGATAAATTGGTTCACCAAATGTTACTGGACATTTACCGCTTCCCATTTGACAATGTAGTTTTCTGATAGTGTAATTCTGATTAAAAAGATCAACGCCATCTTACCAGAATGCAATCAATTCTTTTAATAGCAGCACAGTAATATATACGACGATTTCTGATTTAGTAAATTTAACAATAACTTAACATTATATAATATTTTTGCTGATATTTGACATTTGGTAAATCAGTTTATATATAGTGCATAAATAGTGGCTACTGATACAGAACCATGTATTAGGCTGAGATTGGAAACGCGTATATCTGATAAATCATCAATTGTATTCCACGCGCGGGAGCATATAGCATCAACCAAAAATCGCCATTATTCAGAAATCTGATAAATAATATTGTCGATTAGAAACTGAAAGTGGTGTGACCTTGATAAAACATCAATAAATAAAGTGTGATTGGTTTCTAGGCGAAAAACTATATATCGCATCTTATGTGAATCCATCTACTAGATTATACGGAGGAGCCACAATAGTTGGACAACTATATAATTGACTATGGCTGCTTTCCATTTGGCAATCGCAATTTAAATTTCTTTTGGTTTGACAGGCAATATGCTATACAAGCCTAACAAAATCAGCAAATTTGACAATGTAGTGTTGCCTTTTGCATCCCTAAAAACCGATATGATGTTTTCGAAAGTAAACCTTCATTAACTGTATAAATGCGAATATGATTTGATAATTCCAAAAATAATAATAATAATAATAATAATAATAATAAAAATAATAATAAAACCAAAATAACAAAAAATAACTTCAAGCAATTTCATAATAATGCTGTACGTTACGTATTATATAAACCGAACCTTATTTTCACAAAATCGTTTCCATATTCCATATAAAATTTGTGTGTTATTATTTTCCAGTATAAAACCATTTACGTCAAAAGATATATACATTTATATAGTGAAAAGTCGCAGCATTGAATAAACCACCATCACTACCATCCCTTATACTTATTCTTCTATCATCATGGCCCAAAAACACGCTTCATACGTTCACTAATTGCACATTCTTGGCATAGTTTAGTTTCGCCCAAACCCTTTTTATATAAAATATAAGTATCTACAGACTATACAACCCAGCCCCATTTTATATATATATATTTAATATACAGTAATATAGCTCCCTTATTTCAACATCATTGTGTTTATCCATTTTCTCTACGTTCAGTTCACCCTGTCTGTACAGATATATACATATATATATATATATATATATAATTCGTATTGTTTAATATCTTATATATCCTTTTATTATATACATTAATATTTCCAGAGTCCCTGCATCATTTGGGTAAAAGTAACGTATAGTATATACACACACACAATATATTGAGATATCGATAAAGAAGAACAGATCTTTTATGACGATGGCATTCTATGTAGGATGCTGATATTGATGTTGATGATGAGGACAATAGTAATGATTATAATCATCATGATAATGATTGTTAAAAGCTATTCTAAATGTGGGTTTTTTTTTTCATTTTATTATTCAAGGAAACAAAGGATATATACATGCACACTCGTCTATACTTGTATAGATACATAGAGATGAAAGAAGGAATTGTAAAGTTTTCAGACAAATATCCCTTTTCATTGAAATTCTATTTATTTGTCCCATTTATCAGATTTGGTTCGATAAGGCATATCTCTGAAGAAATATTACTTTAAAAATAAAAACTACTTCGTAAGTATATACGACTAAATGTACATAGTATTTAAATCTGAACAATAATTCCCAATTATATTTCATTTATAAAAACACCAAATCAATTAACAATTGTAAATAATCTTCAGATTTTAATTCCTGGTTCCCATACAATCAAATTCTTAATGATATTAAAAAATCAGATATTTTCCAACAATTGATACTAAAAATATTAATTGGGGATATGTAATGGGTGTGCTCGGTATGGATATTATGAACCAGAATGGTGAGTTTCTAACGAATATATTGTTACACAACTATATGCACACCACCAAGAGGCAAGTGGATTTATATTACACCACGATTATATGTGCACCACACCATTTATTACCAATATTCAACAAACATGAAATATTGAAAATAATAAATAATAATTTAGGAAAAAAAAACTTACAAATGATCGAGAATAGTATAGATATTTGCGGAAACAACTATTGAGAAAATACCAGAATATTCTCGATACAGATTACAATTTATAAGGGTTGGCAACTAAGTAATTGCGGATGTCACTCATAGATTGCGTTAGTTGAATTTTTAGGTTTGCTGACGTTATCGAAATGGCAAACAAATGTTGTTATCTGATAGTTGATACTTCAAACTGTCAATCAGTAAAAAAAAATTGTTATCGTTTGTGTAGTTTTTGTTTGGTGTCTGTTGAAAAATGGAAAATCAAAACGAATATTTTCGTCATATTTTGCTTTTTTATTTCCGGAAAGGAAAAAAACGCATCGCAAGCTCACAAAAAGTTATGTGCTGTTTATGGTGACGGAGCTTTAAAAGAAAAGCAGTGTCAAAATTGGTTTACCAAATTTCGTTCTGGTGATTTAAGCATTGAAAAATGCTTAAAACAACTTTGCTATGTACGAAAACTCGATATATGGGTTCCTCATGAACTGAAAGAAAATCATTTAACACAA
>JANSTX010054468.1:0-27541 GCA_027564355.1 Penthetria funebris | reverse complement strand
CATTACGTGACCGAACCATCTTAATCTACTTTGAGTGATTATGTTGGTGATGGGAGTAACTTTTAAACTGCCTCGAAGATAGTTGTTCTGAATTCTGTCCTTTGTTGTAGTGTATGGTGCTAATAGAAGATTGTATGTTGAGAAATAATATGTTTTTTAAGTTGTTTCAATTTTCTCTTGTCATTAGAAAATATCATCCTTCGTTTGATCGGATTCGGTAACTCCATCGCATTATTGTTGGTATTTATATTTCTTCTTATTATTTAGATTCCACGTGTCGTCGCTGAATTCATATCTTCCTTTCATAATTAATGAAACCAATATAGTTAGTTATTTGACCAAAATTGTTTTAATAATTATATAAAATTGCTGATGATGAAAATAATGTTACAATAACAAATTGTGGTGATTCCGAGATTTGAAGTGACTCCAATTGTAGAAATTAGCGTCAAATTCTCATTCCGTTTTTGATATATTGATTCCTTTAAATTCGCTCCTAATTTCCAAATTTCTAATGTACTAGAGTTTGGTTATATTGTATATTTCGCCTTCATATTGCTAATTATTTATATAAATATAATTTTATTTTGTTGGTATATTTAAATGTATGTATCTCTAAAGTATAAGGACAAATAAAATAAGGATACTTATGATTTAACGAAATATTCCCTAATTAAAATCAAACCAAAATTCTTTGAAGCAAAATTTAGATTAAATTTTGTTGATAAAATGAAATATTTTCATGTTTATTTGTACACATCACATCTACTGTATAACAGTTCCATTTTTGAAATCGCAGGGATTGGTTTGGTGATGTGTTGTATAGTGAGTTATAGGAATGTATACATATTTGTATAGTTGACTTGGAAAATTGGTATCTAGGGTATGGGTAACTATGGTAACATACCCTATGAAATTCTTATCCATAAATTCTTGTAAACTTGAAGCATGCGCTAGATTTTGTTTCCGTTCCTTTTTGGAAAATTCTGTAAACAAAAGTTATTGCTTTTCTAAAAGCTCAATGAAAATTTTACGTTAATAAATAAAACAAAGCTTTTTATTTTACGGTTTCTTTTTGTTGCAAATAAATTATTGATTTTATAATTGAGATTTTATATACAGTTACAGATGTACATAAAAGTTATTTATATGGATTTGGGTCTTGATTCCAGATTTAAATTCATGAAAGTCCTTGATGGCAATTGAAGTTTAATGCGATAATTGATTCAAAATTAGCATCACATAAAATGTTAGCAAAACAAAAAAAAATTAACATTTTCGATCTTACCAATAAATAGAAAAGAAATGACAAAAAAACTCACCACTTCAAATAATTGAAGTTTTTAAAAATGCCACGAGTTGTGAATAACGGTGTTACTTGATGTGTCAATAACTTTACGCTTTACACCGAAAATCGTAACCAGGTATTGTTTTCGTTCGTAAATCATACTGGTAGCATTACAAAACGCCATGAAGGCAGTCATACGTGAAGCATGCATACTGAGAAAAAAATTTTAAATTGTAAAATATGCAGGATGCATACGCTGCTATCTCCGAAATATGATATATGTAATCTGATGAAAAAATGTACTTTAATACGAGTATATCAACGATTGAGTTACCATACGTAAACAATCATCTATTTCTATGGGAACAGGATTAGAGATTGTCCCATTTTGTTCTACATAAATTTATGCTAATAAGTTTATAAATCCTCTGAAAATTACATATTACCGCGCAGTTTCAAAGCCTGTTGCTTTGGTTATTGAATTGAAACTAAGGTTCCTACAAATGAAAATCAATCTTCTGCACATGCTTTTACAAAATATTTTCATAAATTACTATGCAATTTTTTGTCTTTCAAATTTTCTAATAATAGGTTATTACATATGAAATTATTTTTTTAGGGCACAGCATTAAAAAAACTGAACATAAAAACATAATATGCATAATAAAAAACCGTTCATAAAAGCTAAATGCCAAGCATAGTCGGTCAGGGAATTATGTTTAAACTCAGACGTGTTAAAATTTTGTCTGGACAATAAAAAACAAATCTCCATTTGAAACCCATACAGAAAATTTCACACTGACCTGCCAAAAAACTTCAATTCTTTTTTAAATTTAACTTTTTTTTTTGTTAAAAAAAAAAAACAAGTAAATTTATTTGTTATTTATGTAAATGTTTGACAGGTAGCAAAGATGTTTTAATGTAAAACAAATAATAATCAAAATTCCATAAAATCAAAAAAAAAAAAAAAAAACATACATTTAGAAAATTTCATGTTATACGAGAGTTTAAGATAATAAACTTTGATTTTTAGGATTTAATATCAAAAGTGATGGCAGTTTAATGTTTTAATATGCAAATAAACTAAATAATAATTATACAATAATAAAATACAATTATTTGAGATTATTTACTGAACCCTTTCATCATATCGTCATCTAGAACTTTAATGCACGCATATGGCGGCATGTCGTTTCTGATACTTGCATTGAAAAAATGATCTCAAACTTTCAGAAAGGGTATGTTCAATTTATTTAATTTGTTTTGCATGCCTTCACTTTGAAGTTTGCAAACTTCTTGCAATGATTCCCTAGGCTTCGATTGTACACCGTAATCACTTTCTAATATCTATTAAGGGCCTCTTGTCATACTAACCCCAAACTCAATTCACAAACAAATGAAAACTTTATTAAAAATTATTAAAATGAATTTCTCATCTAGTAAAGTCCGAATTTATAAAATACGAATAAGACCCATTTTAATATATGCAGTGGAACCCCGCAGTGATATGTCCAGAGCTAAACAACTTATGAATGTAACAGAAATGAAGATTTTACATACTATCACCGGTCACTCAGGTGATGATATCCTGAGATGAATGTCAAATGCAAGACATAGTAAGATGAACATGAACCAGAAGGCATTATTGGAAAGATCATATTGCAACTAACGAAGGACTTGTATTAAAAAGTTTATTGATATCTAATAGTCGCAAATGCTGAAGCGACACAAATGTAACGACCACTCATCATGAACAATGGCGATGGATCGTGCGGTGTAAAGGTTGAGATGATATTCAACGCTAATAATAGTACTATCTGAATGACTATCATATTATATCCATTGCAATAGCTTGCACATAATATTGCACATTTTTTTATATTAACGAAAATAATTTAAATTGGAAAACTTTGCGAAAAAATTCATACAAATGCCGTTAATAGTACGAGCGTATACAAAACTATAACCACTCGTATTTGAAATTAATTTCAAATATAGCAGTCAAAATAAAATTTTGCAAAAGTACCCTAATTCAATGGGCACATAAAGCTTAAAATGTAATCTAAAATTGCTACAAAAACAAAAGAAAGAAAAATTGTAATAAAAATACAAAAATTTAATTTAATTTTAAATGAGACATCGTCGCACAAAATGGGGTTGTAAAAATAATTCTACGAGCCATTTTCTACTATAAAATGGCATTTCAGTTGGTATAAAATTTATTGGATGTGTGAAACTTCGATAAAAATGCGCAAGTGTTATGCTTCTTTTTGATTTTCCGGTAGCATAGCAAAAGCTTTTCAAAAATATAAGGGATGAATAAAAAAGGAATATAATATATATAATATTGTATTGATATGCTTTTGGTTTACAGTTATTACTATAATACAATTAATTTTATGTATTCATTTCCTATAAAGTTTTTCCATTAAAAGTGGCTATTGGATCTTTAAAAAAATTTATAGTTGCCTTTAAATGTGTTTTTATTGTATAATAGTAATTGCAGTTTACTCAAGTAATTGAAAAAAAATATGCTTGTTGGTAGTTATTAGTAGTTTAGATTAGAATGTTTGTAAATAAGGTGAAAATAATTGAATTTACTGTAGTAAATTATTGTAGAAGACAAAGGCTGTTATAATAACCTACCAGCACTCCCATATTTTGAATAATTTAAGTTATAAATAAAATATATAAGAAAAGGCTAACAAACATACAATCAATTAGTTTAGGGCACTTGGATAAAATATATTCAATTGAATCCTCTTCGTACTCAGAATACCGGTATTTTCGAAGATATATTTACATGCTATAAATGGTTATCCAGATGGAATTTGAATTATTTCCTAATAAATTCAAGTAGTTTTTTACTCTGTTTTGTTGCATTAATATTAATCGCTTCTTGACGTCGTTTGTCCGAATATCTCCTACACTTAGTCAACACTCGGGATGCAGCTTATTCATTGTGGAGGGCAACTAGAAAACTAAAACGTCCACAACAACATATACCACCAATAAAAATGACAAGCACACAGGGTAGTCAACAAAATCAGCAAAGATCTAGAAAACAAAAAATACTGTTTAGCAGCATTCCTAGATATTGCCCAGACTTTTGACAAGGTTTGGCATGAAGGACTATTATACACATTGAAGCAAAATTTGCCACATAAATACTTCCAAATACTAAAATCATATTTGGAAGATAGAAAATTTATAGTAAAACACCGGGAAGATTGTTCAGAAATAATGTACATGCAACATTTGTTATATTGCAATCAAGTATCTCACCAACGGCGGCATCAGAAAGACTACAAAGTGGTCTTGATAAAATCCAAAAATGGTTAAAAACATGGCGCATCAATCAAAGCAACATTCACCACCAGAAAAGATACATGTCCATCGGTAAAATTAAAAAATATAACATTAACGCAATCAACTTCTGCGAAATAATTGTGACTTCACCTAGATCGAAGATTAACTTGACAAAAACATATAAGCAGTAAGCACAAACAACTGAAATTAAAACTAAGTAAAATATACCGGCTAATAGGCCGAAATTCACAACTGTCACTTGAAAATAAGATACTCTTATATAAAGCAATATTAAAGCCGAAAATGGATGGTAAGGAACGGCCAGTAATTCCAACATCGAGGTACTTAAAAGATTCCAGTCAAAGGTACTCAGAGCAATAGTCAACGCACCATTTTATGTACGAAACACTGTCATACGAAATGACCTACAAATATCTTCAGTCCAAGACGAAATTAGCACATCTAGTAGCAACTATCACAACTGATTAGTAAAACACCCAAATACACTTATAAACAGAATGCTGAATAGCGGCGAAACATACAGAAGATTGAAACGCTTCAAGCCTGCAAATTTACCGAATAGATTTTAAGATTCATTTGGAAATTTTCATGAAATTCTATGTTGTCACAAGCAGATTAATTAAATTAAATTCAATTAAATTAAATTAATGTGTTTTAAAAGGTAGTAGATCACTAGATCTCTACCCCACATGTCAATTAAATTTAGTCACACAATTTATAAAGATCTTATAATGTATAATTAATAAAATATGTAAATAGATAGAGATAAATAAATCATAGAACTAACTGAAAAAAAAAAAACACAAAATTTGCGACTAAGGTCAAGTCTCGCGACTATATACGAATAATAGTGCCAACATAAAGTTTTATTTTACAGATAATAACTTTACATTTTAAGTCGTCTACAATCGACTAAATTTTCATTCATTTTATGCTTGAAACGTTAATTAAATAATCGTCGATAATGTGAAGATCTTCAAGTCAAATCACATCACTGGTTAACACCGAAATATACATAAAAATATCGCAAAGTTTTTACACAATGCAAGATTTAATCAGTATTCTCCAATTATTGTAAAGATCTTATTTATTATGCATAAAAATAGCGAATTAAATCGAGCATACACTGAAGCGACCAGTGATATTGTGTTTGCCAGTAATCCTTGGGGTAATAGAAGAATCGGACGTTCATCATTAAAAGATCTAACGGCAATACTTATATGGTCTAACTATAAAACTTATGTGGTACTATCTTACTTTATGGCGAAGTTAAACTTATGTGATCTCAGACTGATAGTTATGATAAAAATTTGTGGCACTAATTCGACCAAGAAAAATATATTTTTTATACACTGAAGCAAAGCAATAGGTACTTGAATTTTTAGATACATTTTGACGTTCCTGCTCGCCTTATGTGATCGCACAGTAAAAGTTATGTGGTTTCGCGTTAAGTATTTTATTTTAGGGCGAAGTAAAACCAATGTGATATGTAATAGTTATGTGATCTCAAGGAATATAAACTATACACGTGTAGTGCTGGTACATTACTAGCAAACTAATTTTTGGCAAAATAATATAATTATTTAATAATGAATTGGGTTTTTTAGTGACATATTAACTACTGAATCCTTACATTATTGTTATCTTCTGAGTAATATGACATGTGAATTTCAATTTAATTTTATGATTTCACAGACAGACAATCAATGGATTTGAATTTGATATAAAATTCTAATATTAAATTATAGGTAACTATATCATCATCATCACCATCATAATGTATAAAAGGATACAAGAATTTATGCAATCTATTCAAAGGATATTATATAAGTACAACCAATATATATGTAAATATTATAGGTGCGCTTATTGTTTCCCTTCTGGTATACTCATAAGTTATTGTAGCAGAATAAAATATGTTTAGCAAAACCGATAAACACACTGGCAGCAACATATATTTAATATACGAAGGGTAAAAACCCAATAATGCTTGGCCAGATTAAGGGATTATAGACAAAGTCAATTTTGTAACTCACCCTTGTTTGATTTTCTTTTAGAAAAACTATCCTGTTTTAATGAAGTTTATTTAAATAACTCCTTATAATGTGTTTATGTAGATGTTTTTTTTTTTGTTCCTTAATATTAGTAGTCTGTCTATATATGAAATGAATGTGCATAAGAAAAATATTTTCTTTTAGTTGTTAGCAATTAAAAAGCATGTGCGAGGGTGTATGACGGTGTATTAATAAAATTATTGGTTTTAATTTGCATATGAAATAAATCAGATTAAGAATTTTTAGTCAAACTATGGGTAAGAGAAGTTATTAAATGTTAATCAATACCCTGTGTTTCACAATTAAAGTAGACATATACATCATCACAGCAGATCTCTATTTGTAACTCATAAACATTAGATATAAGGCCAAAGTATGAATCAGAAATTTTTGCCGTTTGGGATTGTTTTCAACACCACATTGTACATTAAATGTACTGGGTAGTATTTTAAGGACACTAAACACATGAATTGAAGGTCCACCTGGGATCATGTGACATTGGCACAGTATGTCTACACAGAGAAAGAGATCATTTAAAAAACCTATTGAACTCCGAAAAGAATTATTAGCCAATCAATTAATCTGATCGATTTTCAGCACTAGAACATGAACTTCCTATATGAATCCATCATTTATTTTCTATGCAACTAAAAAAAAAAAAAAGAACGTGGTTATTAAATAATACACCTTAAAATGCAGATATAAACAAAATCAATTCTAAATGCATCCAAACTTTATTTTATTAAATAAATGGCACGTGTTTGGCATTAGAATTTATGGACCTTTATGTCGGAACAAATTTGTAATCACACAAATTGTTTGCAAGTGAAAATCTGTTTACCTCACAGCGGGAAAAAATAAATATGTTTTTCTTTTTAATTTAATTTTGAATTAAAAACATATATTCTTGTAATGACTATTTTGGGGGGATTGCATTTTTGAATCAAATACATATTACATGGTGGAAAGACTAAGAACATCATTATTTTCTTCTTTGGCCTATACCTTATTAAGTGTCAGCCATCTGGCAATATAATTTCTCCACGAGTTTCTACGTTATGAATTGTCACTCTCTACATTTAATCTACTCAAATTACTTCGAACAAACGATAACCAATTAGCTTTCTGCGACAACGGCCTGGTATACAGTTATTTTTCATTCATTAATTTCATTAATTAGATCACTCTGACTGGAATCTAAAATTCACTGTCATATGTTTAGGGCGTGTGTTTCATTCCTCTATTTTACCAAAACTTCCGTAATCATAACAATTATCATTTTTAATAAATCCCGAGTAATTCTGTATGGGTATACCAATTTGATAGAGATCAAGAATAAAATGCGCGACGAATTGGCTATTGAAAATTGCCAGCGATCATTGATTACGAACATAATTATAACATTCTGGTAGATGTACAAAGGTTAAGTATAAAATAACGCCAAAATCAGCTATAAATCATGATCCAAAATTATTTCTAAAACAATGACGGAAATACCGGTATAGATCAGCAATCACAGTCTGATTGATGTACTCTGTATTCAGAGTAAAAGTACGTCAAAATGAGCTGCTGAAAACCGGTGCCAAAATAATGACTGAAATACTGGTACCGATCATTGATCACGAACATAATTATAGATAAGTTTAATATCTATGAGTCTATTATTTTACAAAAACTTACTTCAATTCTAAATTCCAAATGAAATATTATAAAATATAACATTTTGTTGTTCCCAATCTCTTACTTACTGTGCGAATTTGTGAATTACCAAAAAAAAAAAAAAATATTGAGGGGTTGGAAACAAATAAATCTTTTTTTGTAAATCTATTTGGTATTAATGGCATATTACTACGTAAAACTATTTATCAAGTTAAGAAAATCTTTGACTCCTGGGTAATAATACGTATAGTCAACAAGTCCTCAGTCAAACATTATATATTACAAATCAATACGGTGTCGTAATGCTCGTTGTATAAACTTTTTCCAGAAAAATGATAATAAATTATGTTTGCAACTTTATTTGAAATACGATGAGTATAGAATATAACGTATTGCTACTCGTATTTGGATTTTATTGATGAGAATCAAGAATTGATCATAAAAGGATTTTAGGATAGAAATAAAAAAAATCAAAAAAAGGAAAAATATGTAGGAAGACACGAGTATATTTAGTTCTTCACCAAAGATACATTTTAGTCAATGGTTGCGAGGATTTTTTAAAAAAATAAACTCAGAAAATAATTTTAACGATTTGGCGAAACAAAATATTAAATGAGAGAGATTATTGGATCGTGAGGCGACATGATTTCCATAGTAACTCTACATGGAAAATTGATTTGAATCAGTCATACACAGAAGCATTCATTAATGGTGTGGGTTAGACTAGTATCCACAGGGCAAAGGAATGGAGAGTTTTCATTGAAGAGACTGGCACCAGTGATAATATGTGAAGTGAAATGAACCAGTTTCTAGCCAACTGGTCATCCGTCAACAATGGTCATTATATACTGATATACCGCTAATATGCGAAGTGAAGGTTGATATGATGTTGGTGAGATTTATTTCATTATACTTTGAAAAACAATGAAACATCAACACTAATTTAAGAAAGCCTGAGCAAATAAAATTACACAATGCATGCACAAATTCGTAAAGTAATAATTTGAAATACCTCGCCGATATGCAACTTAAAGCTGGTCAAACAATGCTTTAACGAATTAACCAAACAGGATTGGAAACTTTCATATGTCACTGCCGGAGAATGTATATCCGCCGCAGGGAAATTGGTATATATATCCGAATGTGGCTAATTCAATTCATGGAAAAGTTTGCTTTCGTGCAAAATATCTAGAATAATTTGACCCGAGTATGGCCATAGCAAATCAGTAGTTACTATTATGTTCATACTAAATTAAAGAATTCTTTTTCTTGATGTAGTTCTAATACATTTCTCGTTTACTCTTGACTCATTTTTTTCTCACACGAAAAGTTGGTGAGCCATTTTTCACCTAATCGACAAACACGACGAAACCTCCAACCCTCCCAATTTAACGTCGAACACATGTCATGGATGTTAATCGTTAAGTTTAATCACATGTATAAAAGAGTGGCGAGAATATAATTTGGATGATATTTTAGGCAACAAAGATGTTCTTAAATTTTGTGGAACCTATTTAATCATACGTAGGTTTCAGAGTATATATGATCTATATTGGAGTGATAAACTATAAGCACATAGTTTTAATACATTTAAATAATATTTAGAGACAAAAAAGAAAAACTAACACTACACGACTTTAAAAATAGTAAAAAATTTACTTCATTCTTTTTTTTTAACCGAACAATTTATTCAAAACGCGTTTTTTCAACCCTTATGCTTAAACATCCACATATTGCTAGAGATTTACGAAGGTATTCAGAATAGATTTTCCATAAGTTGTGAAAATTGAATTCCATAAAATTCCACTTTATCTTTTTTGTACTCGTCATCGAAGTTATAGTGGCATCTTCTTGTTCTTATGGGAAAATTTCATTTGGGTGTGAATTTAAATGAAAATTTTCTAAATAAAAACTCGTATTATATGCTATACGTTCATGTTTTACACATAAATTATTTATGAAGTAAATGAATATTTAAATAAAAACAAATATGAATAAATAAAATTATAAATGGTTTCCATGCATTTACTTTATTATTTATTTAAGTCAAACAGATACAGAAAATAAAATAGATTTGTTACAATTCTCTTCTTTGTAAGCTCTTTTAATCTGCGTTAATACCCTCAGAGATTATGGAATAGAAAAGTTTGCACAAAATTGAAAATCTTTCTGTAAATGCTTTTCCAACTCGTGAATATTAAATGGAACTGGTGAGTAGCGAATGTATTTCGAAATTAATTATATAGTTAGAAATACAATTGAGAAAGATCAGAGGTATCGAAAATCTTGAAACAATTCCTCACCTAAAATTTAAACGTAAATCAGAATATGAAATTATAAAAATATTATTTAGAATTTTTCGAAAATTGTAAATAGAGTATTAAAGGTATGGCAGATTGTCTATAGAATAGAATCAACCACAAATGCGAATTTAATAGCTGACCAAATGCTGGCAGTATTTCATCGTAGTGGTCGCCGTTATATTTGATACTAACATCAATTGCTTCAAATCCGATGGGAACACGATGATGAGCATAGAACATAGAACTTAAGAACAATGCTTGAACCGACGAAATTGACGAAGTGTGATTTTAGGATTGGAGAGGTACAAATTCGATATTATTGGACTGAGCGAAACATTTACTGGTGTTTCAGAAAAACCGAGATTTACACAGTAGTGCTCATATTGATTGTTTGGCAGTCACTAAGTTTTAGCGATTATGATTTCCTGATGATTACAAATCTCATAAATGCAGATAAAATATAGCAGCTTTTCGGTGAACGAAATAATTTTTCATTACACATTAAAGTAGCGATAAAAAAAACGTAATCAGATAAAATGTAGCAGCTTTTCGGTGAACAAAAAACAGGTGCATACGTGCCAAGTGAATCTATACAACATTGTCATTTACTTTCAACCATATTTGATACATTCTGATACACCATAGTGTATTTATTCAGCACATTTTCTACTTTTTACCGTAGTAATTAATACGTTAATTATTTTCCAAAATATTTGATACTTGCATAACTGAACAACGACTGACTGCATCTTTCATCTTCTGACAGCAATGTTGTATATTTAACCGTTCCCGAAATATTCCGTTTTTGTCACAGCTTTTGGCGAATAATAATTTGGTGATAACCGTTTTCGAAGTATTCCGATTTTTTTGGTAAAAAACACAATCTAACGGTTATGATTGCCTGATATAAATTTCATAAGTGTAGATAAAATACAACAGCAACGAAACAGTTTGTCATTTTATCAGCTAAAATGACAATAAAGCGTATCATTGCATTTAATGCAATTTTTGGTTTCTGTATCAGGAGAACATGATTAGCAGAACGTCATATCAAAAAAATTGCCACAAGATAAAAGTTTGACGTAAAAGAAAAAAATATGCCTACGTACCGAAAGCATCTATACAGTATTTTCATTGGTTTTTACCGTATTTGATACAGTCTGTATAGTAGTTTCAATTGGATGCTCAACATTTTTTGGGAATCGCATGGCATAATATTTATCACCTATTTCGCGACTAATATTTTTTTCCATTTTAAAAAGATGTCTTACCAATGATATTTTGAAAACAGTGGCCTATTTTACACAGTTTGACAAATATTCCATAATATCATAATTTTTAACGACAATTTGGAAGCACACTTACCTGTGTGCCAATATTTATCAATAATATATTTGATTTCCATAAAGGAATCTACCCTTACAACAAATATGAATAAATTCAAAAATAGATTTAAAAAACCGATTAATTTATAAAAACCCACAAACATTAGAATAAAATCAATAATCATCTTAAATTCAGCTGTTTTAAATTATTATTTAATTGATTGTGATTCATCGAACAAAAACAGATGTTTCGCTACATGCATATAAATATAATATGGAAAATTTTAATTCACACAACAACTACCATCCCTTAAATTTTTCAATATAAGAAATATATAACAATAATTAATGAAAATGTTTAAGATGTATTTCTATTTCTAGTCTCCAAGTATGCTCATATATGTAATATCTCATAGATGCTATTTTGTACATGAATGAATCTTGTAGTAAGAGCATAACCCTGTAGAAGCTTTAAATCAATGTTTAGCTCGAACCTTCGAAAGTTAAAATATATAAATATGTACATATACAGGTACCCTAAATGCTCATATAGACTAAAGTATTATACAGATAGATGTTTACTAAATTTATGTAAATCAAGGGCTATAGGAAAATATGTCTATCTAAGTACATAGCAAATGTGTATACATTATATTGAGGCTTGTATCTTGGTATCTTGTACTATATAAATTATCGATTAGGTTATCAATACAATAAACAGAAGGTATTACCAAATAAAATGTCACATTCCATTTACATAATGCGGAAATATTCGAGTAACGTATAGATAGATGATGATAAACTTGATGTATATCAATGGTCGATTGTTGGCAATGAATCAGTCTATGGTATTTTATAAATTAAATTATTATGGGTTAATTGTTCAATAAATTATAAGTGAAAATATTTTTCGTCAACAATTTTCTACTAGTATACATCATAAGTAAATTCTGTAAGTCCAATATACCCATTATAACTGATTACAAACGCGAAGCTGTAACAGGTTGTATCCAAAAGATTAATTGGTCAGATTTTAAAATAGCAGAAAACTGTATGGTTCAAAAATGCTGCCGTCATCAATGAGACAAATCTAATCTAACATGAAATCATTTTATATATTCGATTAATACTCATATACAAAATTCTTAAAAATCTTGACATTAACAAAGCACCATAAAAAAACTGTCAGTCAGACTCTATAAAAGGACTTTTAATTGAGGTTGTCTTGAATGGCGTTACTGCTGATATTTCTACAGAGTCCCATTCTATCAGCTACTTTTTTTCTCATTTTTATTAACGACTTGTTAATCCTAACTTCAAACCTAATTTGCACTTATGTTTTTGGCGTTTTCTCACCTAACACCCATTCTTACCGGTGACATGTAGACCAGTATTAAATATGTATTTAAATAATTTGAAGACTTAGAAACTATAAAAACTTACTTGCACTCTTGATTCTGTTAATCCAATTCGAATCGCTATCTCTTCTCGCATAAAAATATCCGGATAGTGTGTTTTTGAAAAACAACGCTCCAATTCATTCAATTGAGCCGGTGTAAATCTTGTTCTATGTCGTTTTTGTTTGCCCGACTTTTCTGAATTCTGGAAAGGAAAGTTTTTTTTATTGAATAATTTATCCATTAGTTATATAGCACTTATATGAATGGAATAAAAGATTGTCTCTAGTGATTATTCACATCATATAGCCATAAATGCAATTAATTATATATATAAATTAAATATAAATGTTACCTACATAATCAAACTTTACCTGATCCTGATTATGATTATGAGGATCACATAATCCACTAGATATATGTAATCGTCCATTTGTATCGGTATTGGAAGAATTCTGAACTTGCGAAAAAGAATTTGAGCCATGTAATGATGGTTTTGTTGGTAAATCACAATCTTTTTGACCTGAAATTGAAAATAATTTTTGTGAGCACATGAATAAAATATTTTAAAGGCTATTTGGTGGTAATGATTGGAAGTCATATATCAGATATGTTTATTCTTTTATTTAAAATTTATATACATTTATATACACCTTTATCACCACTATTGTTCCTGCTCGTTTTGCACCTTTTCTACATTTAGAGTACACTTATATGTTACGTAGGCTATTGACCCCATACATAATATTTTTTTTGAATACGGTACTCAGAGAATATGCACTTATATGAGAGTCTACCGTCACGCTAGTCTACCGGTTTACCAATATGCTACCACGACCGTAGACTGGTTTATGATCAAGGTATGTACTGAAATATATGTTATTAGATGGAGTATAAGATGTTTCAAAGACTAAACTAATGGATATTGGTACGTTTATGAGATGTTCATTTGCGGTCTATGGCGATATAGATGAATTAGAGTAAGACAGGCAGTTCCGGAGGCGATGAAAAGAATTGTCAAAATATTGCAAAGTATACAGGGTGAATGTTTTTTTAGAGGCGGAGAAAATGAAATCAAATACAGAAAAATGTTTTTATAATATCCATGTTGGCTTTATTTGACAGATAATTAAATGGCATTAATATTTGAATATGATTTCATGTACGCGTCGTGCGTACTGACATAATCTGGAAATCCACAATTTCATTTGAAAAATTTTTCAGTGATGCGGCACACTTTTGATTGAATGGCTATGTCAATAAAAAGAATTGCCACAATTGGAGCGATGATAAAGTCATTATCGAAACACCATTACATTCAGAAAAAGTCACCGTTTAGTGCGCTTTATTGCTCCATATTTATTCAAAAATTGTGTGAAATTTGAACCTCCAGATTATGCCATGTACGCAAAATACTTGATGATACAAAAACAACATGGCGAAAAACCATCATTAGGCAGTCTAGTACCGGTGTTAAGGGTTGTTTGTTGTTCAAAGTGGCGGCACACTGGTTGAGAATCGGCTTCTAGATTTAAACAAAAATATGGTAGTCGATCTGGACGTATTTTAATGTCATGGTCAGGACGTTGTAACTGTTGTAATTAATTGTTGTAATCATGAAAAATTGACAATTGATTAATTTTTATTAACATAAATATTTAGCTAAATCAAATATTGTATTTGCCCAATAGCTTTACTCGTAAGTTAACAGTTACCAGTTTGTATGTACAAAATTTAGTTTACACTTATTATTATTATTCATTCAGTAAACTATAAACGTATTATTATTACTAGTAATTACGAGTATATAGAAATTACTATTTTATGCATTAAATTACTATTTATCGTATATTTTGATTAGCAAAATTATTTTTAAATTGACTACTGATTTTCTCTAATAAAATCTAATTATCTAGCACTAAATGTTTTTAATATTATTGACAGTATTTGTTATTTCAATTTTTATTTTTTATTTTTATTTATTTTTTGTTGTTTTTGCCGTGATTTGTGCTCGTATGTACTCTAATGAGTAGGAATGTATATAATTACATAATTCATTCATTCAGATAATTCTAAGGTAATTATCATCAATTACTAATAATGTAAAATAATAATTTAAAGTAATTTGTATGCAAATTTAATACCGCCAGATTTAGGTTTAATAATATAAAGTTACTACAACCGAGCATTTACACCCACCAAAATCAAATATTATATATATATATATAACGAGTATGTGGGGTAGGTTGATACATTTTATATACCTAGTGACATAATGTATATATTCATATTCTGCTATAATATTTAATATTTAGTAGCTGCTAGTTATGGGGCTCAGCTATACGAAATGGCTTACATAAAATGCTCACTCTTATAGCCTCATTCCATCATTGCCATTATATTATTTTGAGATTTTAATAAAATTATTATTTTCACATGTATAAATGTGGAAATATCGTGGAAAACGACATAGATTTTCATAAATATAAATTCATTTTACCAATTCAAATGTGTTTATGGCTCAGCATAAAGATTATGTGATCATAAGTTTTTATTTAGCTAAGTTTTAAATTATTTGGCGTTTTGTGCTTTTATAAATCTGTTGTATATAAATTACAATATGCAGTTGCTATTATATAGTTACTTTTAGTCTTACCGAAATGTATTATTTTAAGCTATGCATAGGCGTTTTAAGTATAACCGTTAATGGTATTTGTTATATAGGCTTTGAGGGTGTACATATAGCACTATAGTTCTCCCACAAAAAAAAAGATCACTCTAATTATATATGGAAACATTTAATTATTTTGTATAATTTAAATTAATTAAATCTCAACACATTTGTCATATTTAATAATGATAATTTAATTACAGTATACAAATATACAATTTTAATAGCAAGCATTTATTCATAAAATGGTCATTAATTAAGTACTGAAATTATCGCTACTATATTTACCCAATTATTTTACAAATTATTACCGGTTTAAATAATTTTCAATTATGCATATTTTATTACATAACAATGTACAATAATTATTTGAAACACACACTACATAAATATTCATTAGATCTTAATTTCTTGTTTTTCTGACGTATAAACAGTTAATAACTTGACATCGTTGTTGCCAAATACACGCTAACGCTTACAAGCCACATAAAGATATAAAATCAAAGGATGTTGATAAGGCACAAGAAAAAAGGACACTAGTATTCCCATATACATTTCAAATTCAAAATAACTGATACAAAAACAAAATAAACATGACGGGTTACAATTAAGGTGACGTTACTATTTCCAACTACAAAATAATGTTACACAACTATTCCCCGAGAGCAGTTACATTACACAACGATTATATTTTCTACAATATTAATTGCACGCCATCTATACATCAGTAGCTAACAAGGAAACATCGAAAATAATAAATAACATACACGAAAAACCCTTCAAATGATCGAGAATAAATTTGTGGAAAGAACTATTGAGAAACTACCATAATATTCTCAATGCAGATTAATCCACTATATAAGCGGCGGCATTGCAGCTAACAATTGATTATTAAATAAATCTTCGATAAAGAATATATACTATGAAAAAATAAGATTCAAATAAATTTGTAAAGTAAAATTATAATTTGTTGTTAATTCCTTGCATTTGACGATTTGACAACAAAAAAGAAAAAACTTTGTACTTATTATATGTAGCTGCTTTTAGTCAAAGAATCCGTAAGAATTATCATTGTGACCGACACTCAATATACTCCATATACTTACTGGTACAATTAAAGCTTTATGAAAAGCTTTAACATTGAACTTAAAAATATAGATTTTTATTTTTTATTTTAAAAACAAAAAGTTATCGTAAATGAAATTTTATCAAATTAATAAATCCAAATGCAAATTATTGCATAAAACCAGAATATATTTCTGTATTGCGTCAATATATTATCCTTAAATACTTCAATGTGGAATTCGATTATGTTTATCGGTATAAAGGTTCGTGTCCTTGGTGTAAATTAAAATTTAGGGAAATACGACCTTTGTTTCATTTCTTAAGATGACATTAAATTAATGTCGCTTTGGCGCTCAATTGATAAATAAAGTAAATAAAATGTTATAATAACAAAATCACGATTATCAATATTTAAATAAATACAATTTTTGGGTTATGCTATTTCAATATTCAAAATGTGAAGTGAAGAAAAAAATTTATATCTATTTGTTATTTTACATTTCGTGATATTGAATTGTTGTGAAAACCGGCTTAAAGTGAACGGTAGCTGACATCAGATAGATGTGTTAAAATTAGCACCTTACCAGTAAAAAAAAACACAATTCGAAATAATACCACAACGTGAGCATTTTTAAAGAATAAATGTACCTACAACAACCTGATGTATGTATACACGTAATTCTTAAATAATAAATGAATGTTTACATATAATTAAAAATAAAAAATATTATTAACTTATGCGAATGAGCATATATACGAGAATACACAAATTGTATATTTCATAATTCAATAATCAGTCACGACCATACAGAGTTGCTGACATATGAGTTTCATTTTTTTAAATTTCAAATATATTTCACGCAAAAATTTTACCAATTCAATGGTGATCGAATGGGATGAAAACTTAAAACGTTTTTTAATACTTAAAAAATTTGAAACCGCAGAAAATATGATCCGCCAACTAATTAGAATAAAACAAAAATAGATGTAGGATAAGTTCAAATTGAATTCATTTTATTCATACTTTTGTAATGAATTTAAAAAAAAATCATCATGAATCACCTGTTTGTAGACAAGTAACAAATGTCATTATACATAATCTTTGCACAATAATTCATTCCAAATTTCATAAATAATGTGATAAAGAATATTTTCACCAAGTTGTGATAATGCGTTAGCGAATATATTGCAGTCCGATCAATCGCCATCAATATACTAAACAATTCACAAAATTGGTTGTGAACCATTTTTCTCCTTCTTCATCACAAAGTCTATGAACATTTATGCATTTAACAGTTTAATGTTATCTCTTCATGTCTTACATTATTTATAACACAATTTACATAATTATCACGTAAAATGATCACTAAAAACACATGCAACTCTGAAAATGCGAACATCCAATAAAAAATTTCGACACAGCTTTTATAATTAGTTATATTATGTTACAATACCACTAATCACAAGATTATGCACAGTTTCGTACAAAAAATTATCATTATGCTGTTCATATTATATTGTACTCATAATTGACTCGCAACAAGATAGTGTGAAAGTTGATTGTAAACTGTCTCATTGTCAGTCGAAGGTGTTACAAATTTTACACAATTCTTGAATATTGGTGTATGACGATTGCAAGCTTAAATGTAAGTCGGCCTATTCATTACTGCCAATATTCTTCTAATTTGTAGCTATTCGTTGTTAATTGTTCAATAATTTTGTGGAAAATGATACCCAACGTAGATTTTCAAATCTGATCACTTTCCAACAGATACTTATTAGGTCAATCGATTTGACTATTTTAAGCGGTAAGCATTTCGAACACAATGTTTCAAATGGGTATGTTATTATAAATTGTGAACCGATCAATTCCAGATACATTTCGATACATAGTACTGCTTAAAAACATATTTAGAATTTTGCAATATAAATGTCGAAATTGATTTTACGTGGTAAGTAGTCTTTTTTATCAAACTTCAAAATCGAAAGTTTATTATGTTGCAGTCAATGTTTATTTATAGAGGACGATTAAATCACATTTCCATTGATATTTTGGAAATTTACAACCTTGACGATGAATTTTGTCGTTATATCATCGAAGTTTTTATCACAAAATTTGTCAATAAATATTTTCAACAAATTTTTTTTTCTAATTCTTAAATCAATAATTCATAAAGTAGTTAATATGTTAATAATAAAAATTATAATAAATCTAGATTTTTTTATGACTTGTTAATACTTCTATATTTACTGCCAACAAAATTTATATTTAGTCTCAAATAAAATATGATCAATGTAAACAAATTTCAATATTTTACGACAATGTTAATGAATCACTTAATTAACACTATTATTAATGAATATTTGAATATTTATATGAAAGTTGATGAATTTTATATGAACATATTTATTATTATATAATTATGTGGTACTTTCTTATATTGTTGTAATTTATTGAAAGATACGGAAGTAGTAAATCCATCTATATCAATTGGAAGATTGGAAAATAATTCAGTTTCTAAATCTGCGGTATTAAAACTTGTACACACTGTTACTAATGAAGATGACGTACGGCGCTCACGAATAAAGAGAATAAAAATATAAAACTTGTAAGAACCATTCCCAATTAAGAAACAACATTTGTAATGCAAACGAGACCATAACATCAAATTTTGCGAAATATTATGTCAGATAGCATTTTTCCACATTTGTATCTATCTCTATGATATTATTGATGTCAATAAGTTTTCGTTCGCAGTAAAAAATTAAAGATGGCTGCTGTTTTTAAATTTTACTATTGAAATGTAGAAAACATCTAACTACAGTTTTAAGGATAACAAAAAAAAAAAGCCTTTTTTTTAAATTTTTATGACTTTAAAAAGAAAATTCTAGAGCTACAATATAAATGAAAGTAAATAATACACGCAGCAGGTAAAGACAAATAAATATTTATATTATTTAGTTTAGTAGCTGGTCGTCTATGTTATCGTAAATATTATTGAAATAGAAATGAAATATATAATAATAATAATAATGTACGGTACGTCGTATATATTTTTTCTTAAAAAAACCAAATTTGTTACTTTATTTTTTTACTTTAGCATTGTTTACTAGCTTCTTACATACAAAATAACAGTCAATATTTACATTAAATTTCCATCACATGTAAGTGTTAAAATATATTTTTAATATTTTTAACGAAATTTTATTTTTCTGTATATTTTGTAGAACTTTTTAACTGTTGATCATCGTCATATTTTCATTTATTTGTAAATTCACATACATTTTATTTTAAAATATTACATTATATGATTATGTACATTAACTACTACTTTTTCTTGGTTTTTTGACCAAAAAAAAAAATAATAACAATTTGAATGCATAAATTATGTTTGCAAATGATTCCCGTGATGTGAACAAATACTTGGAAAAACTTTACTGCCATCAAAGACGCACATTTAAATCACTTTGGCAATACGGTAAGGTAAGGTGTAATAAAATCATATTCATTTCTTATTGAAAAAACTTGTAAAAAATTCGAAATTCGATTTAAATAAATTATTGTGAATTAAGCTTTTGTGGATATGATATTACAGTTTCTTATTTGTCAAAATCAAAATAACAATCATTTAAAAACATTATATAAGTTGATGGTAATTGATTTTATAACCTATTGTGAATAGACCTTGTTTTTTTTTTTTTAAATCGGTATTACAGTTTTTTTATTGTCAAAATCAAAATTGAAATCTATCATATAAATGTCATTTTAATAGAATAAATCGGCTAACCAAGGGTAATTGTATTAAAAAATATTTGACAATTAAACACTCCGTTTTTTTTAAGATCCAAGGCACAATGGTGGACAAAACAATAATGTAGAACATGATATTTAATTAAATACAAACGAGCTTTGCACGAAACGATGACACGCAATTAAATCATATGGAAGTAGCTAAGATTGAGAAATGGATATAAATTTAATTGTATAACGCCAAATGTCTCCCCTCAACTCTTCACAAAACTGAATTGAAGTAAACAAACAACTACACAGTTTTCTTTTCAGTAGTAGCAAAACATTGAATTATAGTAGAATTTAATTTCATTTCCTGTTTAAAATTAATTTAATTTTTTAATTTTAAATATTTTTATATATAAATTGACTCATTAATGAAATAAACAATTATTAGTTACTCACTTAATTACATGATTCGTCACTGGAAGTTTTACCAATTAAAAATGATGTAGTTTTGTCTATTGTAAATATTTGTATTTAAGATTTTTAGACAATGTTTAACATAAATAAAGTGTGGAACGTGATTTTGTAAAAATGGTTGTGGAAAATCAGCTTGTATGGGATTCGAGTGCAAATGTTCACCGGTTTTGAATTCAAATTGTTTTTATACCCAAGAAGGGATCGACGAATCGTTTAGCAGTTTTTTTTTGTATACTTGATTATTGAAAAGATTTTAACGAAATGTTTTGCGATTTTCCTCTTAAATATATTATACAGGAATCGAAAGTACGATTTATCGTGAAGTTGGCATGTTATTAATTCAGAAATGATTATTCATTTAGTCAAAGTTGATTCACCATTTCACTGTGACAAATTCAATTATAACATCTTGCAATCATTATCAACCCATGAATGATTAGAATCATTGAAGGCTCATCAGCAAACTTTGAATATGTAAAATATTCGAATAAATTGAATTGAATAAATTTCAAAATTTACTACTTACCTCCTAGATTTGATGAACTAAGATTGTTCAGCATATTTGCCGAAAAATTCCTTATCGATATCGCCGACAGTTTGAAATATTTTCCGCACCCAAATTTATATGTTTCACTATTTCACTATTATGAATTATTCATTATTATTATTTTTATAAAAATTCTTTTAATTAATTATTAAAAATAAAATTGTATTATAAAATACATTAATCTGTAGTCAATTCTTTAATTATTATTGTCATCATTTAGCTTAACAAATCAAAAATAATGGTAAATAAATTAAAAAGACAATTAAAATTGATTAGCAACTATTATTAAATATAATTTGGTGATCCTTTTCAAATTTAGAATATAGATATGTCCAATCAAGTGGAAACATTTCTGATCACTAAAAGTTCTACATAATCTAATTTTAACCTTATCTAAAATTAAAAGCATCAGAATATGTTTGCATATATATCACTTTACAGAATCTGGAGTTACTCAGTGATAACTTGATTATTGGTAAATCTTGGAACAACTATTGTTAGAATAGAAGTATAATTGAAAAAATCAGGGTCACTCATGTTAGATATACGGACTATTTAATCTTTTGTAAGAATATCTATTCAAAATAAAACTTGGTTAATAATGCTGTCAGAGGTATATATTATATAATAGATATTATTTTTAACTGTAGCTTCCTGTATCAAAATTGTCAACATTCAAACAAGCTTGGTAAATTTTAAAGAAAAATAGATAACAATTCTAAGTCTATGAAGGTCTACATGCGATAAGTAAATCAACGAATTCTAATCTGAAGCACTTTTGATCGAAAACTCAGGAGCAATTTTGCTTCTTGTAAGTAACTTATTCAATAACTTAAAAATTATTTACAAAAACTGCTGAAGAATATGTCGATTTATGGAAGACAAATAAATTTTTATTTAGTTTCTATCAGACTTAATACATGCATTTTTCATAACCATGACAGAAAAAATTTGAATGAATTTAAACTTCGATGACATAAAGTGCAAGGAACATTAACATTGCATGTAAACGCGAACTTATAGTAAATGTCCTACATTCGAAGAAAATACTTAGGTATCAAAATACTGGATTTTTAGGAACAAAATATATCAACCATAACATAACTTGATTAAAGAGGTATATGCAAACCAATTCAACGCTAAGTAAATCGTAATTTATTAATAAGTTTTGTCCTGATACACACTTCTTAATTACTGTGATATGCAGTAATAAAACTTTCACATTTTTCGCCTAAATCATTCAGTACGAGTGAATTGAATTTATAGTTAACCAACAGCTATCTTGTGACACTAATTATTTAATGTCAAATAATGGAAAGAATGAAGTCCTTCATTTGACATAAAACAAAAAAACAAATTTTAAGGTTTTGTAAATAAATTACCAGAATATAATGTGACGAAATATTATAGGGAATGAAAGGCATAAAATTTTAAAACTATGGTTTGTGTTAACTGGGGTTATTTAAAATTTTAATTTAGGCCACGTTTCCTCAGAAAGTCTTGAAGTTTAGTGATGTCCTAATTAATATGGTAACTTTAAGTATATACTCTATACAAATGAGAGTTTAAAGAGTTTAAAGAGAATAAAAGGTTTGATAGTTTAAGAAATAATGTTTTGCGTTTAACGGCGTGTAATCGAGACTAAAAAGATGGGTTAATATATAACATCAAATGTAAAATATCTCAACAACAAACTAGGTAATTAGTGCACGACTCTTAAATCTACTGATTCTCTCACTAAGTATACCTAAAATAGATAATCATTAAATGGCATCCAGATCTCTGCCGCAGCAAAAAAAAAAAACACAATTAATTCTGTCAGTGTGTAATAATAAACATCATTCAGATTAAAATCAACTTACGCGTTATATTTTAAATCTGATTTTTCTTGTATTTGAATTAAACGACCCGGAAGTGTTGTTAAGAAAATTCAAAATAACTTCCATTACTGTACGAATCGTAACATTTGATTCAAGTATAATTATATGACATTTTTTATCAAGTAGAATACAATTAATTTAATATAAAGTGATGTTCTATGCGCCTTCAATACGGTGTAAAGATTAAGGTGACGAACACTTGTATTAAGGGTTTTTTTAAAAAAATCTAAAAATGTTTAATATGATATAATCTATAGCATGTTAGTGTAATAAATATAAAAGTCAATAGGATATTGACTAGGGTAGCATGTAAAAAAATAAAATCTGTAAGTTTTAGAGCAATTAGGAAATATGCAGATTTAAATTTGTTTAATAAGTGTATCAATACTGGATGTAAAAAAATAAATAAATTTTTTTCTTTAAAAATTATATCCAATTTCAAATAATACGATATTTAATGGTAATTGCTAATAAATTAAATACTATTTTTATTATCATCATTATTATTATAATAATTATTATTATTAAAACACACTTTAAAAAAGTTTTAATAATAATCTTTTTAGAAACTATATAATTAATTGTCCTCATAAATTTGTAATTAAATAATTTTTAATTATAATTAATTAAATTATAAATTCAAAGCACTCACAAAAATTTCACACAATTTTTTGTATTTATAAATAAATGTAATTGAAAACAACAAAAAAAAGAATTTTTTAATTAAATAAATTAAATATTAAAGTATCTCGAAATATATGTGAGAATAACAAAAAAAAAAAAAAAAACATTAATTAAATTTGTGTTCTATTAACCTTCAACTTGTAGCAACCCTTAACACTTATCAAGTTTATTATTATATAATTAAATGAAACAAATTTAATTTATTATAGAAAAATTGATCGTTTGAAGTTGGTAAACGCGCTCTAACTGTGTGTATATTTTACTTTTATATACACTAAACATTTGTTTCCAAACTAGAGAAATATTATCCGTTCTTATACATATGCTTTTCGTAACATAATAAAGCACGTCGTCGTTAAAACGTATTTCCGTTTTCCACAAAGCATATCATCGTCCCTATTTCTTATACTCTACTATTAACAAAATTTGAAAATGTTTCGTATAAGTCGCCGGCTTCGTATATTATTTGGCGCGCGTAAAAATCAAAAAATAAAAAACAACAACTTTAAGCACACGAACTTGGCGGAATCTGTTAACGCACTGTTGAAAACCTTTCAATGAGGTATGCCAACCATCATATTAAATCATGAATGAGATAACACTGTACAGTACACGTTTCATTGGTTACTTATATGCCTTCATGGCTGGCATTAGGGGCTGGACATATTTTCACCAAGTATTTTCTCTTCTTTACTACTATGCACATTTGCAGTATCCTACTATGATACTCTATGGACCAACATCTGTCTATACATTCATAATATATACATTGTTTTGTAATATACATGCATATACTTGTTGTAATATTATGGTGCACAAAAAGCATATTCAATTTAAATGTAATAATAAAAAATTAATGAAATTTTCTAGAGTGCATCATATCCTTCTTATAATATGCACACATTTTCAGTAATAATTCTGAGGAATTCCTTTTAGGTACACGGAATATTTAATTAAATTTTATTTTGATAATATAACATTGTACCAATGTACATAAATTATGACAGATTTTGTTGCATAAATTCGCCTTAATAGACAGTTACGATTAAATATGATAACAACATACACTGATTAATTAAAATTCACAATAGTTCATAGTTTTAAAATTCTAGGAATTTTAAAATCATTTTAATATTGATACAACTCCGCATACTTACTTAGTTTACAAAATATGGCGCAGTTGGTAAAACTCAGTAAAATAAATTTAACAGTTACAATCAATGAATTTTTTTATTGCATCAAATTATCATAGTATAAGGTATGATAATTGGCCGTATTAATTACATATGCACAAACAATATCATGGGATTCATATCCTCATATGAACAAAAAAAACACTTTGTCTTGGGGTTTGTTCGGGCTAAGGCTTTGGTACACGTAAGATTTTTTGTAATATAGGACTGGTATTTCATACTTGAACTCAACTGCAGATGTCAATTTATAAAATATTGGTGAAATTTGTGGAGATTTGCAATCTAAGGCGATGAATCAGAGATATTACCAAATATGCACTTGATTGCAATCCCCAAGGTAATAAAAAATCATCCAAAAACAATGTGGCAGACAATCTTCAATAAGATGTACCAGTAGTAATAGTATGGGATAGAGTCGAGTAAAGGGACTGACCGGATATCGTGAGCAATGGTAATTGTTCGTTAACGCGCAACCATCAGTTTTTCACATAACTTTTGTAAATTGGTATCTGCATAAATTTCAGATCTAAAATTATTCGAAAGATTTAACCTGTTATATATATACCACGACTTAGTGAAAAATCAATTGGCCAAAAGTTAGGATATTCTGAAAAAATCTTGTCAGAAATTATAAGACACTAGCAGGTGTATAAGACAATGAAAATTGTTAAAAAAAAAAACACAGGAATTATTAAATGATTGATTACGCAATACATACAGAAATCAATTATTGATTGAATATGCTTTTTGACTACTTTGTTCGAACAGGTGGATCACTAAATTGATCGATCAGGCAATTAAAATATCACGCTTATCCCTTTGCGTTGTTCCACAGCTACGTAGTTTTGTGATATAGTTTCATGTACCTATTATTGATAAACTCGACCGATAATGTCAATATTACGAGCAAAATCATCAGTAATCCAACTTTTCACTATATTGACACCAAAAGCTTTTATACGTTATTAAGGCAGGATATTCAGTATATATTCAGGCAGTCTTATAAGTTTTCAATAAAGACAATCATCATTTCATGATTTCACTAAACACACATTGACATTGGCAAGCAGATTACACATTTTAGAATATATGATGAGAGAATAGTTAAAAGTCAATAATTATTTGAAAACAGGCTAAATTCAGATAATTTTGGTTTCATTAATTATTTATTGTAGATCAGTTGCTTTACTGTAAATTATTAAAATCATAAATATCGTAAATTTGCCTCAGTACAAGTACACTCCAGGGAGAAGGGAGGATTCATTCAACTGAAACCAAACATCACTTTTAACATTGAACGCACCCTAGAATAACATTGAGTATTATACCTCATGGAATCCATGTTATGTAAAATACCTAAAGGACATAATACGAAATGCGAAAGGTTATTGCCTTTTGCGTTTCATCTCAATCATATCCAATTAAATTTGGAAAATTTTTGTTATCCTTAATTATGCAAGTATTCAACTTTCAATCGATTATTTTAATAAAAACCGTTTTTAAAAATATGATCACAAAACAATTTCTTACATAATAGTTTTTTTGTGTTGTTGTATTGTTAAAATCGTTTCACTATAGCAATTGAAAAACCGCTTCTCTTTCTTACATTCAATTGCAATCGCAATTGAATTCAATTACCCGCCAATGAAGTTCAGCTCCTCCTATGGGAATTTCATGACACAGGCGTGGTGTACGATATTTTTGAAATTTGAAATACACAAGTGTACTGCGATACAATAGAAAACCGCGCTCACATTTAGGACTGTTCATGTAAATAGCAAAATAACTTCAAAAAACTAATAAAAGAGAAAAATATAGGAAAATATTTCAAAAGAAAAGGTTTATACATTTTATAATACTCGTATATCCTTCCATCTACAGGACTATGTACTACGTCAGTTATATATATATCATTTTATATATATAAACATA
>JANSTX010054467.1:0-10979 GCA_027564355.1 Penthetria funebris | reverse complement strand
TGTTTTTATCATGAGCCATGTATTACGACATTGTAACTATCAATTGAAAAGACAACAAAATATGGCGTTTAAGGAAATTCGAGAACAACTAATAAGGGCAATAAATTAATTATTTTTCCGATAACTATTAAAAAAAATCTAATTTTTATTTATATTTATTAATAAGTGATTGTGCTAAATATCTATAACTATTTCTATGAAATTTGTGTTTGTGAACCTATTTTTTATGCGATATTGGCAACGAAAACACAAGGGACAGGTCAAATTACCATCTTTTTCGGGCGGTGGATATAAATAGATTTATGATTAAATGTTGAATATTACGAAAATGTGAAACATAAAATGATAACAGAATAACAAATTCATCTATGAAGAAATAATAAGACACAATTTTTGAGTGTGGAGAATTATTAGGTTTTTGAAGTAGATAAGATACCATCACCACTGGACAATTATTAAGAAATTTGTTTACGAATTAATAATAAATTCTAATATGATGGCTACAACTTTTGATGTTCATGATCGAAACAGGTAATTTTAAGATTTTTTTTAGTCTATGAAATCAAATTCAATTACATTTTATATAGATATATAGATTAAACTTATATTGTTTGATTCGACTTCGTTTATATTAATGTGGCAATTAATTGACACATCAACTTAATTAAAATTAAAATGGAATAAGTTTGTATTACTCGAATTGTTTGATATTTTGAATTAACGTATAGTCAAAAACGATGTTCTAGAAGTGCTTTCAGTTGCTGGTGCTCTCCACTAGTTTGGCCATGGTAAAACCCGAACGATCAGGATTTAACAGGTGATTTAGACACCTAATTCAGTTACCAAACCAAATTAATTTTATTTATATATATATATATATATGTATATAACATATCAATATTAATTATTTTTAATATTATTTATTATAAGAAGAAGAAGAAGAAGAAGAATATAAAATAATACAATTTTCCGTAAATTCTTCTTAAAAAAGCACAACAAAAATAATATAGGCTATTAGGAAAGTTGATTTATTTTAATACATAATATTATAATACATATAATTAAAAATAATTAATTATAATATGTATGTATCTTCTTCTTCTTCTTTATCTTCTTCTTCTCTTCTTCTTCTTCTTCATCTTCTTCTTCTTCTTGTTCGTCTTCTTCTTCGTCTTCTTCTTGTTCTTCTTCATCATCGTCTTCTTCTTCTTCTTCTTCTATGCCTTGTTCCTAATTCAGGGTCAGTCATCTTACTTTTCAATCTATTTCTCCACAAATTTCTATCTTGTATATTATCACTGTCTGCATTCAATATGTTCGTCATGTTGAACAGCTGATAACCAATTAACTTGTGGGCGACCTCGTTTTCATTCATCATTTCCAATATTCAAAACCAATTTTACGCAGTAGAATTCCGGTATACGCATTACGTGACCGTACCATTTTAATTTACTTTGAGTATTAAATGGTGATATAGTTCGAAATGGTTATTTGAAATATTAATTAGATAACGGAGTCTTGTGGCCAAAACTCTTTTCCATATATTTAAGGTGTTTGAAGTTTGATTCTTCTATAGTTAGAGTAACTCCTGTGTATCTATCTTATTTTTAAAAAATGGTAAGAGATGTTTTCGTCTCCATGAATTTGGTATCGCACCTGCGTTTAAGATCTAAGTTTATAAATTTGCGACCCATTTATACCCAAAATCACATAGATGTTTCCAAACATCTGATGGCATGTCATCTGGACCAACTGCATTTGTATTTGTAATTTTATTAACTTTTGTGTTTGACATTAATTTTACAAAAGTATTTATGTGTTCTTAAACATCTTAAATTCTCCATTATATACATAGCTAGATACATAGTTACATAAAGGTAATAATTCATTTACTTATAAACAAGGATATCGTTATACAATTTAATAATTTTCTACTAAATATTTCACTAATATGATTTTAAATCTATAACCAAATTTGATTAATTTTTTTATTTCACTAAGAACTAAATAATTTTAAACTCTTTTCCATTAACTAATTTTGAGAACTCAAGGTTCGTGCCGATTTTGGAACAAACATTTAATTTATTTGTGACATATGATAATTATTCTAATAAATATGCTGGTATTTTGTTGTGTTTTAATAAAATATGAAGATCATTAGACGAAAATATTAGCGTTTGATTTATACTCATCTATATCAGCTTATTTTACATATTATATTTTATAGTATTTGTAATGTAACTGTGTTTAATTATTCCCTTTTTACTAATATAATCAGTATATTTTTTTTCAAAGTTTATTTCATGATGTATAATAACACCTTAGTATTTCAAGCTATTCATCCTTTTAATAATTACATTTTATACTTTTAATTCATTATTTTCTACATATGTATTGTTTATTATCATGTAGTTTGATTGACTTGTGTTCAATTATTTAATTTTAACCAATTATCAACCAATTGCAAAACATATTGGATTTTTTGCTGACATTTATTCATGTCAGTCTACATATATATTTGAAATTAAAATACTTCTGTCTTCATTTTTAAATGCCCTTTTAAGATCAAGAAATACCATAACTATTTTCTCACCATTTTGTAAACAATTTTCCACTCAATAATGGTTCAATGCAATGCTGTTTCACATGAAAATGCCTTTCGCAATCCAGATTGTTGTTCTACTAATATATTATTTTCCTCAATATATGATTGTAACTGATTTTGCACAATTTTCTCCAGACATTAATACTGGTAAACTATTTATAGGTTTAATATCTTCTGCTTTATTACTTATTTTTACTTTTTTTACAGATGTGATTTTCCAGCTTTTTAGAAATTTGCATGTAGCAAATGATATATTTACCATTTTACACATTATAGGTCCTACCGAGGGGTAAACCACTTGTCAAAATTGTGTACACCGGGACTTCCATAAAATTGTATTCCGTCTAATACCGTGTAATTCCTTATAATTCTATTTTAAGTATAATATTAAAAATGGGTTAAATTTCGATACATCAAATATATGCTAGAAACAATATACTACAGTAGTACTCATCAGAAAGCATTTAATTATTTCAATTCAAATTATCATTTTTACATCGATCACCAGCCTTCATTCAGCAGACGAAACATTTTGTACCCGGAAATTTACATTCGTTTCAGCACCATCATCAATTGTCAGAAAACTGATTATAGTTTCATCTTTGAAACATTTTTATTCTGACCTTATTTATTTATTTATATATACAAAACCACACAACAAAAAAAAAAAAACAATATAATAGATAATAAAAAGAGCATTTGACAATAAATTATAAAAAACAAACAAATAACTGAAACATGAGTAAACGCCTTAATAACTGTACAAATTTAAAAAATTTTATTTTACGTCGAATCGCAGATCTAGACTCGTCCTATTCAAAATGTTTAGTAATATTCTTAAAACACTTACACATATTGTTAATTGGTTCATTAGCACAAGTAAATATTTAAAAATTTAAAAAGTCAAGCTGTCTTAGACGTCTTACATGTGGGATATTAAAATTAATCATTGGAAGCAATTCACTGCAGTCAATTCGTTCAGTTAAAATATCAAAAACAAAAAAAACTTCAAAAGTTTCTAGTTGGATCAGTTTACATCTGTCGATGTAAGGTGGTAAATTAAATCAATCACACCAACCAAGTTTTCTTAAAGCGTATAATACAAAATGCTTTTATATCGATTCTACTATTATGAACCCGATATGAAGGAGACCAAACAAAACTTGCATACAATACATTTATAATAGACACCTGATTGTAAACTGTGTTCTACAAGTCGTTAAAATTTCACTCTAATATTCGACTCAGATTGAACAATCAAATATCAACAGCGAATCAGATCTCAGAATCTCTGAATCGTCTTGTAACCAGTGGTCGGTCAACCGGACTCTAAGCAACCTGAACTCTGGTCTATTCAGTAGCTCACGAAAGTACTCAGTTCATCGTTCCATTTGCTGAATATCATTTAAGATCAGCAAGCTGTCCCTAAATTGGATTGGACATTCAGTTTTGAAGGACTTGCTACTACTAATCGAGAACGGTTTGCAGGCAATTGCCTGCAAACCGTTGTCTTATCTCTTTATTATGAAGTTTAGGAACGATTATACGTTTCGCAGTTCTAGGCTGTCTCCTTATTCGAACGTCTTATAAAGAATTTCTCCGCTGAAATCCAAGTTTCTGTATATTCTTTTATGAGCAAATATAGTACCATCAACCACAAAGTTTTGTTGTTCGAGCTAACCTTCGCATTATAATTCCTGGTTCCAAATCGTGTTCATTTACGTAAGCCAAAAGTTGTTTTCGTGCTAATTATGTGCCCAATCGAACATTTTCGCCCCAGTAATTATAGCCTGATTAGATGTTAATGCATAGAAGTAGAACAGACGCTGTATCAAATTTATTGTTGTGCATTTTCATATAAACATATAAACACAAAACAATTAATTTTAGTAAATTTGCTGTTTCAAATATGCATGCAGCATTAAATGTAAACTCAAATAACTATAATTGAAATTTGCCAACTGGAAAATGTAGGATCAATCATAAGTATCCAGTTATACATTTGAATATTTCAATAGAGTGGTACATAAATTCCCAACCCATTGACTGAGCAGCTGAATTGTCTTTTCAAACAGGCGACAAACACGACATTAGCACCATTTTTTTAGCCTGATCACACGTCACTACTCTGGAGAAAACAAGGAGAAAACATATAATTTTGATCTCGATTATTATAAATGATACTTTGCAAATTAACTTTATATAGATTGTGAGAAAATAAAAATCACAATTATATTATTTGAGCCATTCAAGTACAATAAATAAGTTAACTTAGAAGTAAACAATCACATTATAGATGGGCACTTGACGGATGTGCATTGAAAATAATCAAATTCCGCAAGCAAAAAACAATAAATTAATAATAACGTATTACATAATATTATTTCGATATCAATACAAATTATGTAGTAAAGCCCTAGTATAATTATTTGTAATCAGAACAAATTGACTTACTCTCGGAATTACTGGAAGTTTACTTCTTCTTTAATGATTGAATGTAACCAAGGATGCAAACATTAATTATAAACGAGGTTATATGACTACAGATGATGTTCACGTAATAATTCCGTTATTAAATTTGAAATCACAAGAGTTATCACTTTATATGGAAGGAAAACGTATAGTTTCGCGTCCCACTTTATGAACATAATTTCCCAGTAAAGAAGAACCTAATAGTCTATAATACCAGTGGTCGCCCTCAAACCCATGGTCAGGAATATTTCAATTTTATAATTGATTCTAATCCAGTCCATTTGTGCTCTTTCCAAAAAATGTTCCACAAAATTTCTCAATGTTTCAGATGGTATGACCTTGATTACATTGCGAATGTTGTTTTTAAATTGGGGGATGGTTTTTAGTATATTAACGTGCACACATTCCTTTAAATATTCTGAAAATAAATACGGTAATAATGTGTTCGCCAAAGGTAACTCATGACAGAGCAGTGGGATAATTTTCAGTACATGCTATGGATCCATACTTTTGGAACCAAATGGTTGTTTTTTTTCACATCTAGTCTTAAAAGTATTTTCAACATCGTCCAAAATTGAGCACTGTTGAGACAATTGCGACACTGCCTAAATTTTATTTCTATTGTATATATATTCATAAATATTTTTATATATATATTTAATATTTGCATTGTATACGTATATATATATGTATATATGTACATATATACATAAATGTATATAAAATGTATAATAGAAAGGATCCGATGAATTCACAAAGATTAAATGTAGAAATAAATTGCGATCGCTTTAAGGGTGATTTAATTAGACATGTTGACAAGGCAAATCCAAATTTTTTTGTTTATCATTGTGGCTATGGTTTTGGCAATAATAATTTACGTAGTGATGATATTTGGCAATTGACAATGGAATGTAATTGGACCATAGTAAACACTTGCTTAGCAAAAAAAGGAGAAACATCTAATAAATGTGTAGTAGAAATTCATATCAGATTGACTTTATATTATGTTATAAACTCAATTTAAAATATTTCAAAAATACCATGTGATGCCTCTCTGTTACTGCACATCGTATATTTCTAGTAGCGAAAATCATATAAAAATAATGATTTAAAACCACATTGACGGTAAAAAATTATTTAAAAACAATATTGGAAAAAACAAAGTGGATTAAGTTATAAATATGAAAAAATCGTCTGATAATAGCATATCTAAATGCTTAAGATACATTATTCAAGATGATTTCAAAACAAAATCAAGGATAAGGAAGCAATGTGGCAAAGAACTCGTGCTACTCAAGATTTAAAAAGACTAAACTAGCAAAACGGGAAGCTGTAAGAGTGGTGGCAATAGCTAAATCTAGAACCACAAATCAGCTGTATTAACTTCTTGAGCCTGGCAAATAAAACGAGATATACTTAATTGTTGCGCAATGAAATGCAGGTAAATACATACATACAACTCTAATAAAGATGAGTGCAGAAAGATTTTCATTGCTGACAGAGAAGTAAATAATAGGTTCAGCAATAGCTAAATCGGCTTCTAAAACAAAGAATATTCTATATAACGTTTTAGTGAGCCCAAATGACACCCCATTAGATCATGGTTAGCAAATTCATTAACTAACCTTCTAAATACATCAAAATAATACTAAGAATAGATACACAATTGTATGTGCGTAAACTGGCTGAAAATCATTTAATCAACATATTAACCTGTAGACCACAATTGTACATACGGTGGCTGTAACATGTTAATTTGCTCTTTCCGATACGCATGTTACATCAAATGTCAACCGTGAAACTTCATAGGTTTTTAACATACTAGATCAATTATAATCTTTTAAATATGTGAAAAATTCATCTGGAGAGCTACAGCTACATACTATGGTGGTAAACTGTTTATTCACTAATGAGTTCAAAATTACTTAAATTTTATTTTTACTTTGCGACTTAATTAGAATGCCTGTGAAAACAGACAAATTTCGATGATCTGAATAATAATTTGGTATTTTTTTTATACTTTAGTTGGTATTTCGGTGTTATGTCACGACAAGATGCATCGGATATTTTATTAAATGAACGGGAAGGTGGTGTATTTTTTGTACGAGATAGTAATACCAATATCGGAGATTATGTTTTGTGTGTTAAAGAGGACACCAAAGTAAGCCATTACATTATAAATAAAATTCAACAAAATGATCTAACTGTATACAGAATTGGTGACCAAATATTTCCAAACTTACCAGAATTATTAGCATTTTATAAATTACATTATTTGGATACAACGCCATTAAGACGGCCGGCGACACGGAAACAGGAAAAAGTTGTTGGTAAATTCGATTTTGAAGGGAGTGTGAGTTATTTTTTTTTAATTTTTTTTTTAATTCAACAAACTAATAATATATTATTTATGTTTAATTGCACTAGGATGCAGATGACTTACCATTTAAAAAAGGTGAAATATTATATGTGATAAATAAAGATGAGGATCAATGGTGGACTGCAAGAAATAGTAGTGGCCATATTGGACAAATTCCAGTGCCATATGTACAGAAAGTGAGGCTTTTATAATGCATATATTACTTTATACGTTACAGTTTTACCTTGCAATTTCAGTGCGTAAATTATTATCAAGAATTGTAATTATTTGTATGTGATATTTACTATGCACACAATAATAATTAAGACCTCCAATCTATGGGTTTAGGAATTGATATACCAAATTGAAAGATATAAACACTACGTTGTCTTTTTACTGTTGTTAATAGTAAAATAATAAATTTGGTGACGAATAGAGCGACTGGCTTGCATCTATATCTTAATGTAGTGTGTCAGACTCTTATCAGCATTTGTCGATGTCTGTTCTCGTGACTAAATATGTTCTACTTTACCCATTGTATTCACTACTTGTTCCAATTGATACAGAATTATCTTTACGAGTTGCAGCCAATATCTGTGAAAGTGATTAAATGTGTTCTGCTCCACCCGTTGTATTCTCTACTTGTTCCAATCGATGCAGGATCATCTTTACGAGGTGTTGCCGATATATGTGCTCGTGATTAAATGTGTTCAATCTAATCCAATCTTTTGTTACAAAAACTAATTGAACCGTTTTTTATGCACGCGACAAAAGCGCGCACCTGTTAAAATTATTTTTTGCTATTTTGATTTAAATAAACATTAAAAAATAATGTATATTTAATTTGTTTTGCTTATTTGTTCAAATTTATAATTTAATTGGGCGATATGAATAAAACTTAAAGATTTTTTTAGAATGTAGTATTTACTATATATTAATAATTTCACGCTTTCTGTGTAGAATGCAATTAATTTTCTTTACAATGAATTTTATTATATCTGACTTGAATATCATTCTCAAGATTGTCAGGTGGAACCTTAAGCCAAATCAGAGCACTTAAGTTTTAATATACAACTCTGTGCACATTTGAGTTTTTCCATAGTATTGAATCGTGCACTCATCCTGGCAATCGACACTCAACAGTTGTAAAATATTCTTTAACATCACATGTGACTTGAACATTTTTCTCTCTATGTATTTATTGCCATGTACATGAGGTTTCTGAATTAAAATGCAGATACAATTTTATACTCCAATAGTATATGGAAACTCGTTACCTATTAGCCTGAAACGTTTTTCATTATTTATTTTTTGTGCAGTGAATGGAAATTTAATCCAATCGCCAGCTTTTTCTACTATATTTTAAACTACTTCAAAAATTAGCTTATCTTCATAAAAGTAGAATTCCTTGCGCCTTCAATATTGTTGGTCGAGTGAGTAGGTCTTTAAATTTTTTTTGTATAATTAACAGTTACATTATGTTTTATACATTCCCGTTTTCATAACCTCCGAATACTCACGAATTTTGATTCATCTCTTTCTACAGTAATACAAACATTACCCATTTTTTATGTTTTACAACATTGTACAAAACCCTCATTGTATTTATAAAGAACTATAACGATATTTTATTAACTGATGATTTTCACTGCATCACCTTATTAATAAATGTCCTGTTTTTCAATGGGCCCATGTGATCCCAAATCGCTACTATAAATCGGTACCTCTTCTTCTTACTCGCCTTATTCCTTATCCAGAACCGGCCCTCCTACTTCTCAATCCATTTCTCCTCAAATTTATATACATTCAATCTGTTCAAGTCATTTTGAACAACTGATAACCAAGTAGCTTGTGGGCGACTGCGTTTTCTTACACCTTTTTCAAGTTCAAAGCTAATTTAATTCATTAAGTTTCCGGTCTACGCATTAAGTGACCGAAAAATCTTAATCTACTTTGAGTTATTATATTGGTGATGAGAGTAACTTTTAAACTGCATTGAATATAGTTGTAGTTAATTCTATCCTTCAGTATTACACCGGATGACCATCTTAACATTCTTATCTCGGTTGTGTGTAGTTTCTGCATATGATCTATTTTTACAGCCCAACCTTCAGAACTGTAAGTCATTGCTGGTCGAATAACAGCTTTCGATCACATAAAACTCCAGACACTGATCTCCACTTCATCCAACCGCACTTCATTCGATGTTGAATATCATCATCGATTTTATTATATTATATATTATATTTTATTATATTTGAACTTTTCAGTATGGTGAAGTGGATGACCGTTTAATGTGATCGTGTCTAGTTGAGGAGTCGACCGATTACCATTAAAAGGAAAACACATGTACTTTGTTTTTGTGTAATTGATACTTCTTAGTCCGTTGGCCTCCAATATCGAATTTTACAGATTTATTTTGGATTCCAGTTCAATTTGATTCTCACTTATTAACATTATCTACAAATTACATAGTCTATTGAAGAGGATGCTGTATAAATATTTGCAAAATATGTATATAAGAATTTTATCCCGTCAATATTTATATTTCTGATTATCACTTCATTTACTTCAGTTTTTTGTATATATAATATGCAAATAAGTATTATATTTAATTTTATCCATTTGGCATTTGTTTGTAATGACTTGCGTCAACTTTTTTAGTAGAAAAAGGAGAAGGAAGATATATTTTTGTTTTAAGTTTTTCGAGGTTTTTGTAATATTCTTCTAGCATTAATTATTATTAAAAATATAATACTTTATAGAGGGGTTCATTACACATGAACATTGAATTAAACTTTTGTAGTTACATTTTGCAACAGATCTGCCAAAAAAGTTTACCACGGAGGAATAAACGGAGTATTTGAAATAGAAATGCTAATAGTTTTTTGTCTCCCAGGTTATCAATACGCCTTAATTATTGACTATTTGTACCACGATATTTCCGCCAATTGATTGTCAATTGATTTCAATGATTTTTTTTTTATTTCAAGATGGTTTGATAAAAATGTATATTTTTTCTATTAAATTCCCGACTCTCGGAATTAATATATAATACTACGTGGAAAATAGGACTGATATATAATACAACGTGAAAAATAAGATTTATATATAATACAACGTAGACAGTAGGGTGTGCACCCACTGCGAACTTTATCATATTTGTAAAATTCCAAAATAATCTTATCATATAAAAATTTGCATTTCGATACTTACGTTTTTCTATTATATAAAATGCAAAAAATATGTAATTGCATTTTCACCAATAAGCATTGTCTATAAATAAACTTTTTTTCGAGTATAGTGTGCTCCATCAATAACAGCACAACAAAATTTAATATCCAATAGCAAGATCCAATATATAATCAATATTGAATACTACCACCACTTTCTTACGAACGACAATGGTTTCCATTAAAAGACTTATCTATAAATATTTATCAAAAACATGGATGCGATAATTTCATTTTAGAAATTTAAACAATTTTAAAATTATCTAATCATAAATAAAAATACGAATCACGTATTTTATAACAAGCATAC
>JANSTX010054466.1:0-10980 GCA_027564355.1 Penthetria funebris | reverse complement strand
TTTTTTTTTTCTGAGATGTTTATTTCTTGACGTTACATGAACGGAATCAAATACAATTGACCCTTGGAACTTTGTTCCTAGAGCCTTAAAAGCGTGACCTATATACTTCAGTAGATACTTAAAAATTTTAAGTATAGATATTCTTTTTATATTTCTTTCTATTTCTAATAATATTCTGATAGTATTCCTGTCAAATTTGCGGTATTTTGGCATTAACTCTAATGAGTTTATATATTCTGTATTCTAGCGGCGTTTTCAGACGTTTTTATTTTGTGTCTTAAAAAATCGAATTATGGTTTGAATACTATTACCATTTCGTAGGTAGACCGGAAAAATTTAAGTTGCACAAACTTCAGCTGACCAAACACTGGCTACACAATATTCTCAGATATTTATTCCTAAGTAGGCAGCAAGGGTACAACGGTAGCATGCGCCTATAACATAGCATCGGAAATATTGAAGATGTACTTGGATGAAATTACGCATCAATATTGGATGCCATTAATTATTACAATGTGATACCCCATTTGTCAAAACAAAAAATTAACTTTACTGTGTATGGAAACTGTTGTACTATCATATGTCTAGTAGGTCTTGCACACAATATAATTAAGAATTATCATTGAAAAATAGGTAGGTATGTTGGGTATAGCATATTGTTGCAAGTCCACAGGTTGCGGATAGTGTATTACCTAGAAAGAGGTTAGTTACGAATATCAAATAAGAAACCGCGAACAATCTGGCGGCTGTGTATTAGAGTTACTTAAAGATACTGTGTGAAAGCAGTATCCACCTAAAACTAAGTGATTGATTCAATGATTACACAGTGTCATCGCTAGTCAGCAGCGCCAAAAATTAACTACTTTCGGTAGATGTGAAATATACCCCAGTAATTACCCTACGCATCTACAGAATATTTGAGTAGGTTGAACGTATGGTTAACTGCCAACTTTGGAAAAAGTCCTAGTTATTACTGCAGGATAAACGGCAACGACTCATGCAACGAAAAAAGTACAACAATTTAAAAATGGCATCATGGTATGTTAGAACTTTGTTGTGGCAGGGTGCTTTAAGAACACTTACTGATACATTAAAAAAGGTCAAACTAGATATAACAGCTATCCAAGAAACGCGGTGGCCTGAAAAAAATTTATCTAAAGGAAAATGATACACATTTACAGTGGCAACGATTGAAGTAAAAGAAAAGAGTTTCGAACCGGTTTTATAGTTTGTGGTAATGCAAGGGATTCAGTAATTGATTTTAACCCCATAGATAAACACATTTGAACGCTACGTGTTAGAACGAAATTTTTCAATTTGACCCTCATCAATATACACGCACCCACTTAGAAAAAATCTGATGAGGTCAAGGATGTGTTTTATGAAAAACTAATATCCACCTATAGAACTGCGTCAGGTCACGATATTAAGATTGTCTTAGGTGACTTTAAATTTAAAGGTGGGTCAAGAAACAATATATCATCCAGCTATAGCTAAACACAGACTTAATGATAAAATCAATGAAATTGGGCTGCGATTGATTGATTTCGCCATGTCTAAAAACATGGTGATTAGTAGTACATGTTTCCCCCATAAAGATTTTCATAAAATAACATGGAGATCTCCAGATGGTAGAACAAATAATCAAATTGAACATATAACAATTGATGGATGTCACTGTTCAAATATAATGGATGTTCAAAGTTGTCGTGGTTTAAATATTGACTCCGATCATTACCTAATGAGGGTATAGTGTTACGAATCAGAATTTCGGCCATTAAAAACAAGCAACCTGTGAGAACCAAATGGGTGGACAAAAGAGTTGAACAGGCGGCGATAAAACAATTATACGTGAATTCAATAGAACCATGGATTATTACCGGTTTGGATGATTACCAATAGGAAACCAATTTAAATAATATGTGGCACAAGCTAAAATCATGTGTTGAGGGTGCCGTAACAGAGGTGATTGGAACGGAGATCGTAGTTAGAAATGAGTGGTTTGATGATGATTGTAGAAAGGCTCGGTATGAAAAAAATGCATCAAGGCTGAAAATGCTAACGCGAGCTACAAAAACCACTATTGAAGACTATCGCTCTAAAAGGAATTTCGAGCATAAATTAGATCGTAGAAAGAAAAGAGAACTGTAGCGAAGAATTTACGCTGAATTTGAAAAATTCAACAGGAACAATGACAACAGAAGATTGTACATAGGGATCAATTGTATGAGCAACGGATATAGTCAACGGCCGTTTTAGTGCAAAAACATAGATGAACAGGTTATGGCACAAGAGGAAAGGTGTCTCGAGAGATGGACCGAGTACTTTAAAAATTTATTAAATATAAATACGCGAGTAAATACTGTGGAAGATGTGCAATTTCAAACGGATCAGCCATTTATAGCTGAACCATCAATACACGAAGTTAAGAACGTTAAGCTCAAGAATAATAAATCACCTGGATCAGATTACTTACCGGGTGAACTCTTTAAACATGGTCGAAATGCGTTATGGTGTCAACTGCATGAGCTAATTGCTAATATTTAAAATAAGGAACAGGTGCCAGACGAGTGGAAAGATGGTATTATATGTCCATTGTATGAAAAGGGCGACAAATTAGATTGTCAATGAAATTATTGGAGAACACCAATATGGATTCTGAACAGATCGATCTACATCTGATTAACTATTTAGTATTCGGCAGATATTGGAAAAGTGTAGGGAGTTTAAGATTGATACACACCATTTATTTGTTGATTTTAAGACGACAGATGATAGCGTCAATAGGCCAAAGTTATGGAAAATTATTGAAGAATTTGGTACTCCATAAAAAATGATAAATCTGGTGGCTATGACGTTAAATAATGTTAAGTCACGTGTGCGAATCCTGGATGAATTATCTGAACACTTTGAGACCGTTGATGGACTATGACCCTTTATCGACACTACTTTTTAATATTGTGCTGGAGAAGGTAGTAAGGGGCGTAAGTATTAACAAAAAAGGAACGATTTTCACAAAATCGGGTCAATTATTGGCGTATGCTGATGATATAGGCAAAATGGGTCGAAATATAATGACTGTGACCGATGCCTTCGAAGCGTTAAACAAGGGGGCATCGGTGATAGAGCTCACAGTGAATGAAAACAAAATAAAGTATATGGTGACAACTAATACATCAGGAAATCGAGGTCAAACAGTTAAATTGGAGAATATAATTTTGAAATTGTAAATAACTTCGCATATTTGGGATCGTTGGTAAAAAAACAATTTCAATCTAAAACATTACAGCAATAACTAAAATGTTAACTGTATAAAACATTAATACGTCAAGTATTAACATATGGATCGGAGGCATGGTGCATGACACACAACCAGGAACAATTACTTCGGATTTTTGAACGAAGGCTACTCCGTGGCATATATGGTTCCGTTAGAGAACAAAATGGTTGGAGGAGAAGATATAATTTCGAGATAGATAAATTGTACGGTGAACCAAATATTATCAAAACAATCAAAATCAATTGACTGAGATGGTTGGGCCATGTATCACGAATGGAGGATGAACGTGTACCAAAAAAGCTGTTGAATTGTATTCCAGAAGAGAGAAGTAGAGCCGAAAGATCTAGGGCTAAATGGTTAGATGCAGTAAACTATGATATGAAGATTCTAAAAATTCGGGATTGGAAGACGTTATATTTGAAGACATAATAACAATTATGATAAATTCATAATTATCAATGAGAAATATTATGGCTAGTGATGATAGAGGATATGACTAATAATATACTCGTATATTACTTAAGATTGTAAACAAGAATAACATAGAACTAAAGGATATTTCATGCATTACTTAGATAATTATATAAATACTAGATAAATACTAGCAACAGGACACAATCTAAATAGATATACATTTAACGTACCTGATCAGAACACCAAGCTGTATCTTCCCGACTATCAAACATAAATTGTTTTCCATTTTGTTGAATATCTTTGTATAAAACGGAACTTACACTAAATTAATAAAACTTGAAATTTGAATATTCCATTCAGAACATTTAAATTTATTTGAAACTATGAACTTACTTGCATTTGAATTCTTTATCTGATAAGATATTCATTTCAATTGAAATTATTTATTAATGTTAATTAAAAACTTAATTAATTACACATTAATGTTTCCACTCACTAATTTATTTTCATATTAAAACCAAAAATAAGACGAACAAAAAAAGAAAAATAAAACAAATCAGCAGTAAATGAAAATACAACAAATGTCAATGTCAATGGAATAATGACACACATGCCGAAATAAATGAAGGCCATGAGTACGTGTAATGTGATCAACATCGATATATGTAATTGCCGTAGTCGAATTTGAATTCAAAACTATTTTCAATACAAATTGTAAATAAAAGCCTTATCAGAAATGACAACGCAACGGTCTGTTGTGGCAAAGAGCAGTCATTAAGAATGCTTGGAGCAGTGGATGGTGGTTCTACGTTGTCGCCCTATGCTCTCGCGTGCAGTAAAGGTTGAAATTATGATGATGATAATGAGGAAGTCATATATGTGCATATTTACTTGTAGACAAGAATTATTTACCATATTAATCATGTTGAATAGGACTGCCTACAATAGCAAGAACTATCGGTTTAATTGCAATAAAATACCAACACCTTTACTGCACTTTATCTTCTGTGACGAGTTCTTCTTTAGGACGACCTTTATGCATATTATATGTAATATCATCAACTGGTAATATTATATAGTGTATGGCCGACACAATTCCAGTTTTCGCTTGAGTAAATTTGTGACTCGATGTTATTTGTGACCTAAGCAGTAACAATTCTTCAGCATCAAATGTAAACTCAAATAACTAAAATTGAAATTTGTCAGCGTAAATTCACAGTTATCTAGGTTGTTGTTAAATTGTTTTTTCAACCTGTCGACAAACATAACATTAGCTCCATATTTTAATTAGTTAAAAAGTATTACCGCATGGATTGGTTGAGTAACCTCGATGATAGTCGGCCACTCTATTTGTCACCGAGATAGATTCAGTATGACTATTTATGTATTTCTTTTAAACCGAGTCACAAAAAATCATAATAATGTAATTGTGCTCTTGATTGGTGTTTCTGTAAAACGAAGCCCTGTCGACTGAAACTAGATAGTATAATTTTAGCAAGAGTAGTGCACAATTGTTTACTATAGTACAGATTTATATCATCTGTAGAGTAGATACCGTCTGATTACAATTAGACAGGTAGTGCTGACTGAAACATTGAGCAAAGGGTTGTGTCTGTAGATAGAATAAACGATCGGATAATGCCTTTAAAGATATTATTTGCCAATCAACCAACCATGAATATTATTTCTATATATGCTCCACAAATAGGATCCGATGAATTCATAAAGACGGAATTTTGGAAACATCTGGAAACAGTTATACAATGTCTACCATTAACTGAAACCAGGTTGATTATGAAATGGACATGTTGGCAAGAAAAAACTAAATTTTAATGTTTGTCATGGTGGCTATGGTTTTGGCAATAGTAATTATCAGGGTGATGATATTTTGCAATTGGCAATGGCATATAATTTGGCCATAGTAAACAATTATTTTGCAAAAAAAGGAACACCTAATAACATACAAAAGTAGTAGTAACCTATCACAAATTGATTTTATAATATGTGAACTAAATTTGAAATATTTTAAAGATTGTAAGGTTGATACATGGTGAGCGCATTACTTCAAAGCACAGATTACAAGTAGCAAAAATTGTTCTTAAAGAAACATATAAAAACAAACGCCGGAACGATATTGAAAAAACAAAGTTGTGTAAGTTACATCTGGGAAATGATCGTCTTATAACAACGCTTTCTACATACTTAAGTTACAATTTTCAAGATGATCGGGAGCCGAAGGTTATGTGGAATAACTTTGAAATGCTTTGCAAAAAGAAGTCAATACATTACATTGAAATGTCAAAAGATTCTTTAGATATTGGAAAAGAAACTTGGTGGTGGGATAACGAAAAATATCACGAGAAAGAAAACATCATACAAAACTTGGCAAAGAACTCTTTCCAGTGACGATTTAGAAATGTATACAATAGTAAAACGAGAAGCACGGTAGCTATTGCCAAATCTAGAGCCACAAATCATTAAAATGAGCGTCTTGAGTCTGGCGATCAAAACGAAATATACAAAATTACAAAGTACAAAGAAATGAAGCAAGCAATGACATACATTCTATCAAATACATAAAGGATGAGAGTAAAAATGTTTTGATTGCTGACAGAGAAGTAAGCAATATGTGGATGCAATACTTCAACGCTACCAGTCAATGCGGTTACTCCATTGGAGGTCGAAAATGCTGTGAAAAGGATGAGGCGAAATTAGGCAGTTGGTCCAGATGATATCCCATCAGATCTTAGGAAATATCTGGCTGATCTTGGAAACCAATGATTAGCAAATTTATTAACTAAGAGCTATCTCTTACCATTTTATAAAAGTAAAGGAGATATGCGCAGTTGCTCTAACTACAGCGGAATATTCTTAAAAGTATGGGAAAGAATTTTGGACACAAGACTCCGTGATTTAATTAATATCTCAGAAAACCAGTTCGGATTCGTGAAAGGCAAATCAACAACTGAACACTTCGTATAGTGGACATGGGAGATAAGTCGTCCAGATTTTCCCGGATGTACTATTGTATGGTAAACCGATGGCTCTAAAACGACTGATGGAGCGGGCTCCGTTATTTTTGGACCGAACTATAAGGACCATTTCTCCCTAGGAGGCGCTACTACAGTAGGCTGAGGTACATGCAATAGAAATCTGTCTTGACATTAGCTTAATAAGAAAATATGTTGGCAAGAGAATAGAAATACTTTCTGACAGCCAGGCAGCACTTCAAGCAATTGATTCAAATAAAGTTGGGTCAAAAATGGTGTGAGACTGCATTCAAAAACTCATTAAACTGACAAATATAAACTCAGTGACTTTATACTGGGTGCCAGGTCATGTGGGAATCGATGGTAATCGATGGTAACGAGCTCGCCATGTTGGGCTCATCGTTAACATTTACAATTTTGCGGAATAGCCAAATGCTCTGTCAAATCGTCTATAAACGATTGGGTGGCTAGTGAACGTCAAAACTACTAGTATAACATTACAGGTCAAGACTGTGCAAAAAATTATTACCACTCTACTCTTTGCAAATAACACAAAGGTTGACTAAAAATGACTTAAGGGCTAGTCTATGTATGGTGCAATGTCATATGAAATACCATTTATTCAAAATTGCTAAATCACATGACTATACTTGTAGATTTTGCAGTATTGAAAATGAAACTTCAGAGCATATTCTATGTGAATGCGATAATCTCGCTCAAAGAAGAATGCAATACTTGGGAGGTTATATCTTACACCCATAAAACATTTCAAATTTGAAACCCAGGAAAATTTTTTACTTCATCAGCGTTTTGAAGCTGACGTAAACGTAGTAAAATTTAGTGTATCCACAATTCTGCGTCACGGTGGTGGTGGATTAAAGGTCAATAAGCCCTCAAATAATCGTGTCTAATTTATAATCTTTATTATAACGTTATAGTCCATAAAAACGGTGTAGAAATAGTTATCGACAGATACAATCAATAAAAATATACCTGTGTCTGTAGATAAAATAAACGATCGCATAATGCCTTTAAAGATATTACTAGACAATCAACCGATCATGAATATTATTTTTGTATATGCTCAACATACACAGGGGACATGGTCTTCACCAGATGGTAGAGCAACAATCAAAATAGATCACTTACTTATTGACGGCCGCCATGCATCCGACATAATGGATGTACGAAGCTGCAGGGGACCTAATATCGATTTTGATCATTTTCTCGCAAGGGTTTTGTTCAGATATCGAATAAGAGAAAGTTCGATTTGGACAGACTCAAAGATGACAACGTTAAACAACAGTTTGAAGACAAATTGGTAGAGTTTTTCGTTCACACCGATGTGGAGGAGCAAACAATAACATGCGAGGACAAGTGGAATCGACTGCGTAATTATGTAGAAGCGACGTCAGTAGAAGTAATAAAATGGAGGCAAAGGGTAGTCAGAAGTGGATGGTTCGATAATGAATGTAAATTGGTTCATGGAAAAAAGAATGAGGTACGTACAAAATACAGTTAGCGCGTCACGCGAACCACCTTAGATGACTACAAAAACAAGCGATCCATAGAACGCAAAATATTTAGATACAAGAAAATGCTTCATGAGCAAGACATTTTGAGTGATTGGAACAACCTGAACAACATTACTGATAATAGAGAGTTGTACAAGCAAATAGGGACCGTAACGTGTGATTTTAAACAACAGCCTCTTCAATGTAAAGATACCAACGGAGAGATATTGGCAGATGAAGGAAAATGCATCGTAAGATGGGTTGAGTATTTTAAAGAATTCCTTACAATGGGTATTTCTGTACCAAACTGCGCAACCATTAATTGCGGAATCATCATATGAGGAAACCAGGGAAGCTATTCTGAAGCTTAGGAATGGTAAGGCCGCGGGTTCTGACGGCGTATCTGGCAAACTTTTAAAATATGGTGGGGAAGCGTTGTGGGGTTGTGTTATTCGTCAGATTATGGAAAAGTGAGAATTCAACGTAGAGATGCACCATTTGTTTGTTGATTTTAGGGCTGTATACGACAGTGTTATTCGGAAAGAATTCGGAAGAATTCGGTTTTCCACAATAACTGATAGCTATGTCAAAATTAACACTGTCGCAGGTTAAATCCCACAATTAAGGGGTCTCAAATTTGAAGCATTTGAAACAATTGACGGAGTTCGGCAGGGTGATCCTTTGGCGGCATTATTTTGCAATATAACGCTGGAAAAATGTATCAGGGGGACTGCCATTAACACTGGCAACACAATTTTTACCTCATCCACGCAATTGCTTGGTTATGCTGATGACATTGATGTGGTGGGTAAAAATATGTGGATGCCATTAAAGAGGCGTTTGTTTTGCTAGAACGTGAAGCTTCGAAAATGGGATAAAATGGGATTAAAAGTGAATGAGATAAAGCCCAAATATATGATCGCACCACGAGACAGTGCTTTTATGGTACAACATCCAAATGTAACAATTGGCCAAAACTAATTTGAAACCGTTGATAGGTTCTCCTAACGCTCTGACTAAAGCTCCGACCGCCGTCAGGAAATTATTCTCCGTTTTATCATTGATCTTTGCTGCTGATCTAAAAGCACCAATTAAGGGTAATGCAAAGCCACACGTTATACTTCTCGCCGAAACTAAACTTAACGTGAAACACAAGCCATTCACGGTTATAAAAAATTCAGAACAGGCAGAGCAAATAATGTCATTTGTCGTGGTGGTAGCACTGCGATCCTTATAAAAACCGACCTAGACGCAACACAAATTAATCTTCAAGTTACTTCAATAAAATGTACTGCCATCTTATCTCGCCCTGAAAAAGGTTGCAAAATGCTATTCGTTTCTGCCAACTTTCCAGGCACCAGTAGATTGGCCCTCAATGTTTTTGATCTGAATACTATTGTTGAAACTGCGGATGAACATCGTGCAAAACTGATACTAAGTGGCGACTTTAACGTTAAACATTCTTTTTGGCAAAATACCTGTGATAATATTAATGGTAGAAAACTTTATCACTGGTACTTTGGTGACCGTTCAGCTGGTTCGCTTATTCTTCTCAGTTCTCTAGACTCCTCATTCGTGAGACCAAATACTGAAAGCTTCCTTGACCTATTCATCGTATATTCAAGATTATCCCTAAATAACGTTGCTATAGACCAACTAATTGACCATATTCCGATTTCTACTAATAACTGCATGACAAATGACAGCCTTTGAAAGCTTCCAAAACGGATTCGCGAATATTGAGACCAGAATGATACCTATCCTAAACGTTAACTTAAATACCATGACTCCCCTGTCTTAAAGGATCCTTGGTATCATCAAACTTAAAAATAACTTTAGAAGACAACTTTATCGTGCAACCAGAAGAAATTCACCTGACACTGGCATTATTAAATCGCAGATCAACTGTCTTAATATTATGATCAGGAAACAAATAAAATCACATCTAAAAAAGCTGTGGCAAACCAGATTGAACAACATTAGACTTGATTCCAACGTACACAAACAAATAAAAATAGTAATAGGTACTAGGGCGAATACAAATTTTTTTATTAATAACCCAGACGAAACTGCCACACAATCAAATATCATCAGTGACCTCCATTGTGTCGCTAATAAATTTGCGAAACACTTTTCCAACATCCATAAACAAAACGATCTTATTGGTAACCGACACTTTACATCAGAAATTAACAGACTAATTACGACTGAATTCTCTAGACCACAGAATAGAACAATAGACTTCTCTACTGACTGCTCCGTCACCGATCCTAACACATATCAAATACAGTTCACCTAACTTTATCGACCAACATTATTCATTGTTATTCCTTACAGAATATGATCTGCAAATAAATAATTAAATTAAATTTACAATAAGACAACGAAGGGTCCAGATGTTCTCTCTAACAGAGTTATCAGAAGATCTTCAAAAAAGTTTATATGGCTCCTATGTGTACTTTTTAATCAGATATTTAATAATGCCTATATTCCGCAATTTTGGTAAATAGCTACAGTCATTCCAATACTTATGCCCGGAAAAAATCCCAAACTCGTTGGTAACTATAGGCCTATCTCACTATTATCAGCAATATACAAATTATATGAAAAATTTTTCACCATGAAAATTATAGAATTCATTGAAAGTAAAGCGCTTCTTCCCGACACACAAATGGGCTTCAGAAGGGGCTACTCTACAAGTCATGCAATTAAAAATATGTTATATATGACTGTAACATCGATTTACAGCCGCGTTTTAACAATAGCAGCTGCTCTATACTGC